>JAOTOM010003898.1:0-196064 GCA_034440615.1 Ashinkailepas kermadecensis | reverse complement strand
GTTCTTGAAGGGCGTGGAGGAAGGGCATGGGCTGGCCTGGCGGAAATTCCGATCCGAGACCGAAGTTGTATGCGAAGACTCCAATTCCGCGAGCAGCATTTCCATTGGGCTCCTGGGCACAGATGTCGCAGTGCAGGATGTTACTCTCGGGCGACGCTACCAGATGCTGCCCAGAAGCAGCTTGAAGACAGGAGATGCCTCTCCCGGAGCGGAACAGCACCTCTGCTTCCAGGTCAGGGGATAATTCGTTACCGGCCGGGGTCGGTTTCTTGAGCAGGTGGATGATCTGGTCGGTTTTCTGTTCAAGTACAGAAATCCTAGCAGACATGTGATTTAACTAACTGGGATACGGAACCCTCTTGTGTGGTGGTTCTGAAAAAGAAGCATAGATGGGTGTCAGCACAGCAGGCATCTACTCACAGCACCCACACCAATACAAACGGTATTACAAACTCCACTATTGCACCCCACTAACACACATAATTTGACCATAAAATGCCAATATTGCTGCAAGGTTGTTTTCATCATGTGTGCAGTTTCAGAAAAACATAACAGGATACCATCACATGGCGGAGCTGAGTATTATTAGTAGGTTGCGTGTTATTACAAAAACGTTGGCAAACACAGCCCATAAAACAGCATAGTATGGCTTACCAGTACAGTTATAATACATTTCACTCACCATTTAATACCATTAAAACCATTTAACAAATCAAGGCTCATCAATGGCTCATGTCAGTACATATTTAATTGAATCTAAGTAGATATCCAAGGCAGAATGATCTCAGGCTAGTGAGATTGTTCAGTCAGTTGGTTGGCTGTGTTCCCTTCAGCAGGTTGTCAAGCTTTATTTAATTGGTAAAAGTATGAGTGGAACATTGAGTCCTAGGTTGAGTCTGGATTCTATTCAGAGTCCGAAGTTTGCAGAATTGCTGAATCTGAGCCAGATGCTCATTTATTAGGATTGGGTCTGGCCTCAAGCTCACTGGCAAAACGGTTAGTCTGATTCTGATTTACTAGTGTAATGAACTGCATCGCTTGATCTCGGCCTCAAAAAGTCGTGACTCCAGACCAGATTCCACGTCCAGCTGGACTCGCACCCATGTCTACACAGTAGTAACATTAAGTACCAAATGTGTTGGAGGGGACATATCCCCCCATACTTCCTGTGACAAATCCAGCCCATGCAGCCCATCAAAATACCTGAAGTTTGTTGAACAGAGTTTGATGGCCCCTTAGGACAGACGTTCTGAGAGGCAGACTCAGAAGGGGCATAGTCTTGTTCTCCACTCTCTGAGAAGTCTGTGATTCCTGAGAAACCACATGATTTACTTAGCATGAAACCATTATCAACAACACACAGCTTAGAAAGAAACAACAAATTTAGTTTGGAAACATGGGTGTGAAACAAAAATCAACAAACACCAAGATTACTTTCAGGATAGCATTGCTTATTAACATGAAATCAGGCCAATTATTGGTGGGTACTGTTAGACTCTTACTTTGCATGAAGGTACTAATTGAGGGAAAAATGGACAAGCAATTGCACACAATCCAGTCGAAACGTCTGGCAAAGGTCGACCCATGATGGACAAGATTTTTCCAACAGTGTCATAGTATTGCTGAAATACTTCAACTGAGTTGACTGTGACAGTAAGCTAATGCAATGCTTAAATAATGCATGTCTCAAATCATTGCACTTAAGATCTGACATCTCCATGCACTGCCTAACACCAATCCAAGCATTTTTAATCATTTTATATCTCAATTATCTTGAAAGGTGCCACTGAAAACTCAAGGATTTGTTAACATCAATGCTCAGCCACACACAAAGCAGGCATTGAACAAAAACAATCTCAACTGCAGTCTGATTAGCAGACACTGATGGTCCTTCAGGACTGGATGACTGAAATGGCAGCTCTGTAGTGTCTTGACCTTGTTCTCCACTGCCTGTGCCCTCGGTCATTCCTGTGAAAAATGATAATTTAACTAAGTATTGAGGACAACCTTAGAAAGAAAAAGCAACATGTTCTTATTTGGAAAAAAAAACTGATGGAAGCCAGACATCAATTAAAACCAAGATCAGCCAGAAAAACATTGTTGATTGTTAATGTATTAAAATATTAACCCAAGTGAAAGAAACATAACTTTTCACACAAAAAACAACCTTTCAGCTCACTTTGGGGAAACCTCAAATCACTTTCAGGCTTGTGCCCATCTTTTCCTGTTTGTGATCCAGTTCCCATCTGCAAACCATGTCAACACCCTTGAAGGATTATAACTCAGCCTGGCATAATCTATGCATGTTTGCTGCGTGTCTGTGACACAGCCTTTGGTAGATATCAGGCATGACTGCTTCACAATTTTCAATTTCAGAAGATACGTAGGCAACTTCATGCCATGCAACATCCAAATTTTAAGTAATGAATTCAGAAAGAAATATAGCAATGTCATTCATTTCATATTTATAGGCATCACATGCAATGCAACCACAGAAATCTACAGGGAGACAGTGTAGAGTATGCATGGCTTTCTACACCTATAATTATTTGTGCACTCAAGTGTACATTATTTACTCAACATCTGGTTTTTTTCTTCAACAACATTTCAGGCTAGGTTGGGTTAGGTTAGGATATTTAATTTTAAAATGATTCCCAAAACAATAATTGTCTTGCAATTTTTTAATTCTTAAATAAGAATTTGTTTTCTTACATGGAAGGTTAGACTAGGTTAGTCCATGCCATGTCATTTCTTTCATAATTTCAAATCAAATATTACTTTTTATGCTATATTACCCAACTTCAAGCATGTTTTGGACATTTTGCTTCCAAGCTGAAAAGTATGCATCTACAGAGGAAATGAGTGGTCACATCATATCAAGCACATTCATAAACACTGCACTGAAAAAAAAGAAATTACAAGAAATCAAAAATACCTTAAACCACAAATTTATCTATATTCATTTTGACAACATTTTTTTGCAAAAAAAAGTGTTGATTTTATTATTTGAAATTGTGCTTCTTCAAAAACAGCTTGGGCTAGATTAGCTTTCCAACTTTTCAAATTCAGATAACATTTCCTTAAAACTGGATGTCTCAACTGCATCTCTCATCTGACTTCTACTGATTTACATGTTAATCCTGCTGCCATATAAACCACCATAGAATAAAGTTCATGCATACCCTCACCTCGAAGCCTGATTATCAAGTTTCAAGATGAGGCCCATATAATTTTGAAATTCAATTTCTTTTACATAGGAAAGGCAAGTTTTTGAGACTGACTGTAGAACTGTTTGCAGACATAGCTCCTTCGCCTCCTTGGCTCATCAAGAACTACCCAGGTAGGTACCTACTTTCAGAATAGGTTCTGTTCAAGTTCTTACCTTGGAGCCAAGACTGCCATTTGCCGCCAGCACCAAAACTTGGCTTCTTTAGAATAGTGAGCGATTCAACGTGCAGTTCAAATGTCCAAAACGAACATTAATACGTGACGGAGGTCGACCCATGCCTGCCATCCGATAATACAGGCACAGAGCAGAAGGCAAAATAACAAGGTTCGATGACAAATATTCTGTAACGAGTACCAATGCTTCAAACTACCAAACGTGCGACGACAACCCAAGCCGATCTACAACCGGTACTTTTCGTCGCAAGCGCGTCACCCGTTGTAACACGTTCTATGAAGCTGAAAAAAAAAAATCAGGAGACAGGCAGTAAGAGCTAAACTCCCATCCAAATCAAAGGAAGCTAGGCCGTACTGGGATTTCGTTTTTCTCCCGGGTGGCAACTCTTGCCAACTGGAGGCTGTCTCCCCACAGCCAAGGAGTCAGGCAATAAGAGCTGAAATCCCATCCAAATAAAGGCAATCTAGTCCGTACAGCGATTTCGTTTTCTCGCCAGGTAACAACTCTTACGAATTGGAGACTGTCTCCCCACAGCCAAGGACACGAGTATTAAATTAAACATACTGTTGTATTATGTTAATCAATGCATCAATTATTCCATAGAAGCATGAATATATCGTTCTGGAATGGAAATGTAGGTTGAGTGGTGACTACGCCGTCGCGTAGTACTGTCTCCTGAGTACTTTGTTAAGCAAATGTTCTGTCTCCTACTCGGGTAGTCGAGTAAGCAGTTTTTTTCACCTCTGGTGTTATACGCCACGCACGAGACGTGGAAAGTGCATGTGCCAAACGCGAAAACCGATGTATCGAACCTGTTGTTCAAGGTGAACCATACGTTGTAGTGTTTTCTCTAGAGTTGTAGAGTTCACATCGAACACATGTGTTCGAGAAAAGAGTAAAACAATACCTAACGGATCATCCTCGCTTCCCATACGCCAATGAGGTAAAGTCCCATCTCCACGACCGCCTGATTATACTCCGACTACGATTAGCTGACATCTTGGAAGTAGTTCGAGCATCAGACCCACACACGTTAAATAGGCCCAAAAGATCCGTGCTACCATTCGTCGGAGAAGCATTGTCGTTTATGTTTGGAACTACGACGGACGCTGAATTAGAAGCAGTCCTCAACAGACTGAACACGTTGGAAGTGAACAACGATCAAATTATACACGTCTTGGGAGAAAGTGTAGCGTTGATGAACCGTACAGCAAAAGAGGTCCAGATTAACCGAAATACAATTAATCACATCAGTCAACTGTTAAACAATCTCACTCATAAAAATGCAAACCTCGAACAGAACGAAGTGCAACGCCTAAGTATGTACATCAAACTACAGAGTCAAATCACAAAAGTAATTGACACAGCTGGCTCCATTCTCCAGCAGGCCAGTGTACAACAGCCGGAATCGCAACTCCAACTTAGCTTAATCGCTCATGGGATTCTGTCTCGTTCGTTTATTGAGCCAGCCCAATTGCGTGACCTTCTGTCACACATCAAAAACGCATTACCCAGCGAAAAAAAAACACTCCCTTACCGTCCCGATGAAGTATAAAAATACTACTTAACGATACATACCTCTCTAGTAATGCTGAAAACCAATCCATATGTATTACTGCCTATTCCAATAATAACGATTCCAGACCAATTCGAAGTGTTCGAGGTGTTCAATATAAACTTACCTAGCCACCACTTGCCGCTGGAAACAAGGTACGACACAGGACAAACCAAATACCTCGCAATTAGTAAAGATAAATCCCGATACTTAGAAATAGAAGAGAACATCAGCGTTTGTCTAAACCGTCAGCAATCATTCTGCCATTTTCATAGAGCAGAACGATTCACTACCACCACGTCGTCTTGCGTAAAAGCGCTATACTTCCACGATTCAGCCGAAATCACATCACAATGCAGAACCCTAGTCTCACGGAAAAGTAACCCTAAGGCATTGGAAATTGACCAAAACATTTGGCTAATTGTTGCCGAAACTCCAATAGAAGTACACTTAGTTTGCGAAAATGGCACCTCAGACTTTACCACCACGAATACTACACAGCTCATACAACTGCGAAATGGCTGCACGCTATTGTCCCAGTACTTTAGAGTTCCCACGGCAAAAACGCAGACTCTTAGCTTCGACGTTAACCATATCCAGTCGCTACGCAAACAACTATCCCGCCTCACTGAGCTGACGACACAAACTCTTGACACCCAATTACCCCAGCCGGAAGTCGACTCAGAATCCACGGTACTATCCGACCTACCTGACGTCCATATTCCAATATCCCAACTTCAGTTCCAACTACGGACTGCCCGAAATTTTAAATATAAGTCTAAACTAACACATTCGACCCTGGTGGCCCCGGTGGCCATTGTGATTGTAGCAATGAGTTGCCTCGTGTACTGGATTGTGAAACATCAACAAAGCTCCGCTCCCGCAGCCAATACGTCACACCTCAGTCCCCCTCACCCTGAACCCCCCGGTGAAGCCGTCCTCATTGTTCGACCGCGACCCGAGCTGACTACTGAGGCCGATCTGACGAACGCATCAGACTGCTTCAGACCGCCGCCCCGCCAACATCACAATGGAGTTTGAGATCGTCCGAGTGCTCGCCCGTCGTCAAGGTATCCGCGACGAAGAATACCTTTGTGAGTGGGGAGGCTTCTCCTCTCGGGAAAATTCGTGGGAAGAATTATCCCTGCTTCCGGTCGACCTGAACCGGAGGATGCGAAACCTACGGACACCGCTACCGTTTGACCGGTTTCGTCCGTAGGGGAAGCCGGGACCACGGTCCACGAAACCGGACACCTATCGGGACCTGGCTAATTGGTGTACCTGCTGTGAGGCAGGAATGTGGGAATGCTGCACCCACTCGCCTCGACAGCAGCCCGGCGACGGTTCCGCCGACGCTGCAGTGGAACCCGGGGTATCGGACCCGGCCGCCGCCGCATCGAACCCGCTGAACCGCCCAGATCCACAACTCGCCGCAGCTGATCAGGAGGCATCAGCATCTCCGGCCGCCGCCGCTGCCACAGGCGCACGACGCAGACGTCAACAAATCTTGGCAAGATACGCCCGGATCCGGACCTGGCAGCAGGCTAACCCTGCCGCGGTCCCGGAAATGCCGCCGTTGGTATTTCTCGAAGACGAAGCCGAACGCGAAGGTCAGGTGTATCGCGACCGAGTGGGAGAGCGATCGCACGACCCGACCGAGTGACGTGACCAAAGGGGAGTGGCCGCCC
This sequence comes from Ashinkailepas kermadecensis, assembly GCA_034440615.1. Lineage (NCBI taxonomy): Eukaryota > Metazoa > Arthropoda > Thecostraca > Neolepadidae > Ashinkailepas > Ashinkailepas kermadecensis. The sequence continues at coordinate 189,418 of JAOTOM010003898.1, read as the reverse complement.
ACAGAATGAACTGAACTGTAGTTGACATAACCTAGCAGCAAGAACTTAGTGCGTGACGCGTCCAGAATAACCTTGTGTAATCCGTGTAAGACGTTTATGTAGGGGATTTGTGTAATGTGTTTATTTAGGGGATTTCATGTAATACGTTTATTTAGGGGATTTAGCGCCATGTTTATTTAGGGATTATTGTGTAAAATGGCAACTAACATGGACCAGGGATGTTGGGAACCCTTCAAATCCCAGTAGTCTAACCCATGTAGAAACCGCGTGTAATCGTATAAAATAAAAAGTGCATGTATCACCACGTAATTTCACGATGTATCATGGCCGTAATAATCTAATGGATCGCAGGATTTGATTGGTAAATCCGGAATCCGCGATAATAGACCTAGCGTTGTGGTTGTAACGATGTTAAAGTTAATGCGAACATGCAAGCCTCTGGAATGCCAACAATGCATCTCAAGACCGTGCGCGGCACGTGCCCGGACGGGCGCACCGATGACGGACTGTCTGAGAATGTAGCCCCGTTCAAAATCACTCCTAATATGTCCCGACGCCGACTCTGGCCGTCGCCCGCCGCGTGACGTGGTCGCCACCGACCGGGAACCTCCGTGACCCTACAGGTTGCCATGCCAACAGCCCCACCCCCGGCGGTAACTTCGTCTGCACGGAGCCAATGCCAAGCTAGTGGTGCACGCGAACGTGACCTGTTGACCCCTCCCGCGCCGCTCCGATGATGGCCGCTGCACAACTGAGCCAATCCCAGCACGGTTCACTTTTAGGTTGGCGCGTCATGTCAAGCTAACCAATGGGAGCACCGCTTGTACTTAGATGATGTATTTGCGTAGGTAGTGCCATGTTTATATATATGTGTGTGCTGAGGAAATAAAGAAGAAGCCCCGCAGACCGTCAGAAGAGGGTTCCAGAGAGAACGAGCGTTTTTTTGTCAAAGCGAGCGAGGCTCGCTATTCACGGCTAAGGTGTAGGCGACTACGAAGTAAACTCTGTCTTCACGTATCATTTTATTCCGTGGTTTTAAATATCGCATACGCTTGGTCCAACTAGTCTACTCATGGCCAGGGAAGAAACTACCCTATACAAGGCATCTGAGCTGATTGTTTAACTGACGACCCTGCTACTATTTTTTGGTGGTCCCTCCGCGTCGCCTGAGATGCAGGGGCAGACAACCCAACGCAACGCCGAGACGACCGGGGTCCCACCCTCCACGAGTGGATGCGCCGTTCGCCCATCTGAGGCCCCCTTCCGATCAACGTCGAAAGGTGTGGACTCCGGCTCACCGCTTTAAAAGGCCTGCTCGGTTCTCTCCACTCAATGTTAGCCCCTCCCCATCTACCACCTCACCTACCAAGTTCCCACCTCCCATTTCCCCATGCTGGAATCATAACACCACACACTTGCATCACATTAAAATCTTCGTCTCCAAATGGCCGTCTTCCCAACAACACACACACACACACACGAGGTGCTTTTTGCCCAGCTCCGACTCGTACACACCAAACCCACGCATGATCACCTCCTCCGCCGACTTCGCCTTACTCCACTTTGCCAAGTGTGTAGCACGTGCAACTCTTCCACCATTTTCTGCCTACCTGTCCCACATATGATTTGCACCGACGCCCCCTTCTCTCTTACATTGCCCAACATAGCCTTCCACTTTCGTTGAACATCCTTCTTGGTGATGAGCATCCGGAGCTCCTTCAGCTACTTTTCACCTTTTTACATAGCACCAAGTTAGAACAAGCCATTTGAAGCGAAACGCTATCATCCTCTCCGCTGTCGTAAGCCACATACATATAGGTTATTTCGCACTAGGTAGATAGGGACCGATCCAATTTGGCCAAAACGGACGGCTTTCCCAACAGATTGCGCTTGATTTTTTTAACTTCGGGTTTCCAAGCAGCTTGGTTTTCCCTTCTCAGGTTTTCCCAAGCGTTAACTTAAACGTACACCTACACCTTTAAGGTCCGACCTAACGCCCACGGCTCGCCCTGGGCGCCGGGCCTCCGTCTCGTTTCAGGTCGCAGGTGGGCAGCGGAGCTTGTCCGGAGGCTATGAAGCTGTCCACCTTCCAAATGTTCTACTCTTTGATATGTATGTATGTATGTGCGTGTGTGTACTTGCATTCCATGGATGTACCGACCCTTTATGCCACATTCTTTGTTTGCCGACGTCTCTCATCTTTCCTCTCTTGCTTGTTTGATATCACCGGATGCCACATAAGCCGGTTTAACGGAACACTTTCATTAACGTAACAAATATCTAGCGGATGGCACTTTGCCACTGCTAAAGACAAAAAAATGATGTCAAGGATTCACCTCTGTATGAGGAGGAGAGTCACTGGGGCATACATTCAGCGATTTTTAGAGCTGAGAAAGTTGCATCATTGTGTGATGCCCATAAATATATACATGTTGCATTATTCACGGCATTTAAAAGCCGGTGACAGCTGGAAACAATCCGCACTTATCAATGAAATCGTCCAAGGTGGTCTACACAGAACGTGACAGGAAATGTTGAATAAATTATACATTGAATTTGACGTTGAATTATCACAATATAAATGCATCCATACTGTGCGAAAGCATGCATGCATTTTCCGGCTTGTTTGCGTTGCGTAATCAATGAGGTTCGTTATTAGAGTCGTCTAATTTCGTGAAAAATATGGCGTGCTGCTCATCGCGTCAATATTACACTGAAATACTACATTATCCGAACTGAATTAACACGCGGCATACGTATGAAATGTGTCCGGCGCTACAAACACTAACGTGGTGTGCACGTCTGATTGGGAACGCGGTGGCAGCCGACCGGCGCGGCACCCGTGTCCGGCCCGCGCCCAGCCCGCGCCCAGTTTGTGCCCAGCCTGGGCCCTGTCAACGCCCAGTCTGCACCAAGCTTGTGCTCGGCGTAGAACCGGGTTCCGAATCGCTGTCCAGCTGGGCCCCGGTAAAAAAACCGGACGGGGCCCACGTAGGACCCAACGAATAAATATTCCATGGACCAACTTGGGCACAGCCTGGCTGCCCTGCCGTCTGCCGATTTGGACCCCGGTCGGGGACCGTCAAGATGCTGACTGGGTGGATGGGCGCAACTTCTTCGGAAGGGCACCTCTGGCTGAAAAATTAGAATGGGTAGGTGGGGGGTGGGGGGGGGGGGGATGCACTCGAGCACATTGAATGGGCGCCTGTTTCCTTCAATGAACAACTGTGGCAGAAAAATTTAAGGGGTGCACTCAAGCGCCATAGAATGGCGCCTTTTCCTCAGAAGGCCGCTCTGGTAGCAAATGGAGGGGGGGGGGGGGGTGCAGTTGAGGCCTCCCGGAGGGCCACATTTGATCTGTCAAAGGGGCGCCAATTTCCATGGGAGCGCCATTTCCCCTGTATCCATCCCTACTCCTGCTTAAATAGTCTGTAAAAAGTGCTCTGTTCAGGAAATTCGGGTGCTCTTTTGTCCATGTGCCTGTGGAGTGTGGACGCACACTCCACACTGTCTCGATGGCATGTTGCCAGAAACTTGTGCGTGTCGAAGAGAGCTTGTATTTGCAGAGAAGATCCAAGTGAGAGAGATAGAACAGTTTGCATGACACGTTATACACATTAACAGACGACGTGTCCGAGTGCGGTTCGGCAGCAGCGGCCCGTACGCACGCGCAATGATCTCAGCGAGGTCACGGGCGATACTGGCAAGCGACCAGTTGTCTCTGCGCAGGCGCATAGCTTCGGCCCGCTACATGCCCACTGACGGGCGTCAGTGGGCACATTACAGTGCCCACTGATTACAGTGGTACATTACAGATAGAAACTAGAGTACTGCGCTGAATTCACTAATTGCTGAGTGATAGCTTTGTATTGATATGTGTCATATATGTTTGTTTCAGATGTGCGTGGTCATTGGTATTCAATAGAAGATGCACCAAATTACCTACGGGTTTATCTATGACCACGCACATCAGGACACTAAACCAAGGTAGGCAGGAGGCCGAAGCAATAATCGCCAAAGTCAAGCCATCAGAAATAACCACAATGGCAACAGTTCCCATTACCACGCAGAATCTCCTTTTTCAAACTCGGCAGACTAATTCGCCAGACTCGACTGTACGACTGGAAATCTTCGATAAGACCCGCCCGACCTGCCTCGCAACCGACTGGTCAAAGGACGGCCTCGGGTACTGGTTGCTCCAGAAACACTGCCTGTGCTCTGGTACCCGACCCTTCTGTTGCAAGACCGGATGGCGCGTCGTGCTGGTGGGCAGCCGTTTTACCCACGGTGCCGAGGCACGCTACGCCCCAGTGGAGAGGGAGGCTCTGCCGCTCTGGCTGTTGTGGATGCTCTCCAGAAGGCCCGCCACTTTACCCTCGGTTGCTCGGACCTACTTGTAGCAGTGGATCATCGACCCCTTGTCAAGGTGTTCTGGGACCGCTCACTTGACGAGATCCCAAATCCACGGCTCTGCAACATCAAAGAGAAAAGCCTGCGCTTCAAATTTCGCGTCGTCCATATCCCCGGGACACGCAACGCTGCTGCCGATGCACTCTCCCGACACCCGGTTGGTGCGCCAGAGCCACCTGATCTTCCCGACGACACTGTATCCGCAGTCATCACGCCTCCTGAAGGCACACCTACCGGATTCGACTTCGATTGCCTTGCTGCGGTCCGCGAGACTAGCTCCGACGTCGGCGTACAGCCCTGCTCTCCAACGTGCGCTTCCTCCTCAGCGGAGCTCATCAAGTCCATCACTTGGGATGATGTCCGAACAGCGACCTCAAGTGATCATGACATGCTCAGGCTTGCCGAAGTCATTCACAGCGGCTTTCCTGAGTCCGCGGCCCACATGCCACCCTCCATACGACCCTACTACAGATTTCGCGATCAGCTCAGCGAATATGATGGGGTCATCCTCTATACAGACCGCGTCGTTGTGCCACCAGCCCTTCGCGAGCGCCTACTGCACATACTACACTCTGCGCACCAAGGGGTATCTATGATGGATTCAAGAGCTGCGAGCTCCTTCTTCTGGCCGGGCATGACTCAGGCCATCGAAGAGACACGCGCCAGGTGTGCAGCTTGCAACCGGATGACTCCTTCCCAGCCAAGTGCTCCACCGACGCCACCCATTATGCCAGCATACCCCTTCGAAGCTATCTGTGCAGACTACTTCACCTACCGGGGTCGCCACTACCTGGTCGCAGTGGATCGGTACAGTAACTGGCCAATAGTCGAAGAATCCTCCAATGGCGCACACGGTCTTATTGCCGCTTTGCGGCGATTATTCGTCACATTCGGCATTAGCGACGAGCTCACATCTGACGGTGGGCCGGAATTCACCGCTACTGCCACCCAGAACTTCCTGCGTAACTGGGGCGTGAGGCATCGCATGTCGTCTGTTGCATTTCCACATGGAAACTGTCGTGCAGAAACTGCTGTCAAGTCAGTCAAGCGTCTGATAACTGACAACACACTGGAAGGAGGTGGGCTGAACACTGACAACTTCCAGCGCGCGATACTACAGTACCGGAACACCCCGGATCGTGACACCCGCCTGTCACCAGCACAGGTGATCTTCGGCAGGCCAATCCGGGACTTTATCCCCATACACCCTGGCAAGTACCAACCCCACAGCACGTGGAAGGAAACACTGGTCAACCGTGAAGAGGCATTGCGAAACCGTCATATGCGAACCCACGAGCGCCTCTCTGAGCACACTCGGATACTGCCTCCCCTCTAAGTCGGGGACTGTGTACGCCTGCAGAACCTAATCGGCCCTCATCCCACTAAATGGGATAAAACTGGCATCGTCATTGAAGTGCGACAGTTTGACCAGTACGTGGTGAGGGTAGACGGTTCCGGACGTGTGACACTGCGAAACCGCAAGCACTTGCGCTCGTACACTCCGTTCATGCCACGCCCTCCTATCTCATTCACACCCGGTACATTGTCTCGCCTGGAAGCACGCGCCCCTGTACCTGTTCACGATACCCCCACATACCCAGCTCTGGATCGTTACAGTGAGCATACACGTGGCAGTGATACTCATGCGCCACCCTCTCACACCATAATACCCGCCACACAGGGCGATACCGCAACCATACCACTCTCGGGACCCCCCAAACCTACGGCCACCGACGAACGACCACCGAGGGTACCACCGACGAACGACACTCGTGACACTCGTTCCCGGGATAACGCAAGTACCCCACCTCAGCCCACTCCACACACACCAACGACTGAATCATCCAACGAAACTCAGTACCCCGAGCCTGTGCTCGCTGCACCAACCCCCCGCCGCAGCACACGGCAGTCGAGAAAACCTCGTTACTTGAGCGATTACTTGGAATACTGATTGCGCTCCTGCCGGTGTACCTGAGTAGTTCGATGTTTTTTGGCTCGTACAGGTGTATGTTTGCGGATTCCCCAGTAAGGAATATGGCAAGTGATATGTGGCGTTTGTTTGAACTTCTTGTTGAACGATGGTTTGTTTGCTCTGCTGCAGGGCCCTGTGCACATCCATTTGGATGCGGATGGATGATGTGACATCAGCTTGCCCAACCTGTTGCCCACATGTGTTTACATCTGATCTGCTAGTGTTTCAGACTTTGGTCCCCTCGAGACCTCAAAGTCTTGGAGGGGGGATAGAGTACTGCGCTGAATTCACTAATTGCTGAGTGATAGCTTTGTATTGATATGTGTCATATATGTTTGTTTCAGATGTGCGTGGTCATTGGTATTCAATAGAAGATGCACCAAATGACCTACGGGTTTATCTAGAAACAGTATAATTAATTGAGGAATTGGTAAAGTTGCTCAATTCCCTCCGGGATATTAGTCGTTGCAATTTTCAAACTGCACCCGGGATCTGTCAACGATTTTAATCGTTTATCGAACTTTTTTTTAAAACGTTCGTACGGTGATATCCCATGCATACACTTAAATGTTGCTGTTTCGTCTTTATTTCCCATGTATTTTTATTCCCATTTCCCTTGCTTTTTCGGCTTTTCTCACTATTTGTCTAAAATGCACTATGAGTGTGCGTTCCTTACGACGAGAATTCTCAAAGATGGGACAAAAACTTCAGTAATCCTAAGGCGTTATTTTTTGTTGCGTTTGCGTTTTGCCTCCAGTTGAGTTTTTTTTTAACGGAGCCATTAATTCACGTGTCGAAGGCACCAACAGCATCATTCAGAAACTCTTCACTTGATCAATGATTTTTAGACATAGGTCAATGAAATACAGAAACACTTAGTTTCTACCCACCTATATGCTGTAATCCTGGGTTAAGAAGTTGTAAAATTATTGGTGGGGCCCGATGCTTGGGGACAACGAGTGCTGACAGTTCGGTTGGTCTGATTCACCCAACAGGAGTAGATCCGACCACATATGTTAAGAGAGCAAGAAGTTGGTGGGGCAAGGAAAATGATGGGACCCAGGCCGCACCAAAAGCATAGGGAGCTCCCCTGCTGGCTGCACTTTTAAAAGTTGAACCTTTGCAGAATTTCTTCGCTGTTTGTATGGATTGTTAGTCACATGAATGGAGAAAAATCGTTGATCGTAACGAATTGCATGAGATAAGCAACGTTTTGGGTACAAGTTCCCCGTCCTCCCTCCTTTGGCGCAGGCGCAGACCGTGTGGTGTGATGTTTTTTAGAAGCTGCTCTGCGGAGCGTCTGTAAAAAAAAGATCACAAGGTTATCATGAAGCTTAATCTGTAATTAATTTCTCATCAATGAAAAGCATCTGTCCCGAAATTGCGGGAAGCAAAATGTATTAATACGATAATTGGCTTTAGTTTCAAGGTTATAATTTAGTACCGGGAGGCTATCAGGGGTTTGGCGTGAAACGGCGCGCTGTAAACGTAGCGGGAAGTAGGTGGGGTGTGTTTCGTCGGAAGGAGTTGGGCGTCGTTGGCTCGTGTACGAGCGTGGTGCTGGGCCTGTCTGGGAGGACTGTGGTGCCTCGGAAGGTGCTGCGTGTGGGGTGGGTGTTACCGGCTGTGTATGGTTGGATTAGGGCCAGAACATTGAGGATCGGAATTTGGTACGTATGCATTTAAGTGAACAGTGATATTGTGATTTAGATCATTAAAATGAAGGTCAATTTCATCATCTTGATGATGCAGGGAGACACATTAGCTCTGCATCCAAACGGGAGCTGTAAGAAGCCTATCCATCGTGCATTCTTGTTTGGATACCAGAAACTTCTTGCAACGGCCATATCCCAATTATATTTGCGCATATTTTGTTGCTGTGAATATTATTTTGGCACATGTTTCAAGGAATATGCTCACACCTAGGTTTTCTGGTATTATTGGAGATCAAGGTAAAATTTGATTATCTGAAGTTTTTAAATACCATGTATTCTACTGTGAAAAGACGATGCAACCACTAATTTCTCTGCAAATGATTACTTTTCATTTGGCAAAGAAATACACGATCATAATCTTCACTACAAATATAGCCCATAGCATATAATTATCTGTACCTGGTATGCTACAGACATGATAAAGAAGAAATTCACTGCTTCATGCACTCAATTCAATACTCTGACATCAAAACCATATGTTTCTGGCTTCATTCAATGTTTATTCCATACAAGGAATATTTGCAGCCAGAAGCATCTGTAACCTTCTATCAAGGCTGGAAGTTCCTTGCAATGCTGTTAATGTTAATGGCAGTGCTAACAATGTTCACCTATATTTGATGATGTTGTGGCCAAATAGGTTGTTAGGGATGATTCTGGTTTTCTAGTTAGGTTTGGTTAGGCTAGATTATATTATGTTATAATATATTTAATATATTATGCAATGTTATCTTAGTCTAGGTTAGGTGGTAAATTTTTGATAAAAGGTGTTTTGGGAATTTTGGGACTACTTTTTCAGATTGACTGGCTAATGCTACAAATGGTTCACATACCTTAATGAGATGGTTGAAGTAGCCTAACCTAGCCTAACCTAACCCTAACCTAACCCTAACCTAACCTGCTTACCTCTTGGTTTATCATAGCTATAATTTATATAATGCACCATGAGGTTAGGTTAGGTTAAGCTACTTCAACCATCTCATTAAGGTATGTGGACCATTTGTAGCATTAGCCAGTCAAAGCCTCTGTACCATACCTATGACGTCATCACACCGTACCGATGTGACATCATCATTCAAATTGAAAAGTAAGCACCAGCACCAAAAATGAGTGGTTGCATCTTCTTAGTCACATTCATAAACATCATATTTTGAAAAACATTTCCCCAAAATCCCAAAACACCTTTTATCAAAAATGTACCGGTTAGGTTAGGTTAGGTTATTTTTCTTCCTATGATTTATCTATTCATACATAATTTTCAATTCTCAACTGAGCAGAAGTCAGTAGACAAACAAGACACAGCCATGTGCAAGATATGCCACAGATCAGTGTAAGTTTAGCTTCTCTGTGTACAGGTTGCATTCCAGTATCTCAAGAGTTATTAAGCTTTCTTTTGAGGGCAATCATGCAAATTTATAATTTTTCAAACAAAACTATCATTCCCAGTGAGGTTATTTGCTCAAAATTGTTCCAAGGTCTGCCAGTATTTGTTTTTAAGGAATTCCACAGCCACAATATTTATTTTTAATGCAATATTTATGAATTTGCTGAGCATGATGTGACCATTCATTTCCTCTGCAAATGCATATTTATCAGTTTGGAGGTAAAATAACACCCAATTTATCTATCCATACGTAATTTTTCAATTCTCAACTGAGCAGAACCCAACTTAACCAAGCCTAACCCCCTTTGTATGATTCATGGAGGTAAAATGTGTGTAAAACTTGTCTTGTGGTTACCTTAAACTGCAATAATACCCATATGCAGTGCAACTATAAATGAAGTCAGATCTGTTAAGGTTACTACCTACATCATCAGACAATGAATTCCAGGTGGCACAGCATCTGAGGCTAAAAATATTTTTCTACAATCCACTGATGTACTTCTGTGAGCAAATTTCAGTGAATGTCTACATGTGTTTGCCAATGGTGCCAGCACAGACATGTCAGGGATCTTTATGGCAGAATGGCATGGAAAAATCTTCAGACATTTGATAATGTCTGCTCAAATCAGTCTACCTTTCACAGAGTACAAAGTGTTTGTAATCTGGCACCATAATCCAGACCTTCCATGAGTTCCATCTCCTCTATGCTCCATGTCTGCATTCTCTGCACTGATTCTAGTTGCCTTAAATCACCCACGTATCATGTATTCCAAATACATGAGGATTACTTGAAAAGAGGCCTCACATGAGTAACATACAGAGTTTTCATAAATTTAGAACAACATAAACTAGAACTAGGTAGGTGCCTACCTACCTAGTTTGTATCTGTATGTTACCTAGTTTGTGTTTGGCCAGTATAATTGTAATGCAGGAATGATGACAAATGATTATAATTACTCTCTTCCACTTTGAGTGGTTGAAATCAGATTGTTAGAAATATGGGTTGTAGAATGGTACAAATGCCATTTCTTGATGTAATTATCTAATTTTGGTGAATTTTGACTTTAGACCTGATGTGGCATTTTTTAAAAACAAAAGGCCAAATGTTATAGCACCATGTTTCTGAACATGATTAAAATTATGAGATCATTCATTCTCATGGGAAATGCATACTTTTCAGCTTGCAGCAAACTGGGGTGGCAGTTATGTAACATACCCTAACCTACCTAGCTGGTATTATTGCACTTTAGGGTATCCACAAGATAAGTTTTACACACATTTTTCCGGTAATCTTTACCTTTTGGCCGACACATACTGCCAAGGTTAGTGATTTGTAAAGAGTTGCCTATACAATGTCGCATATATTCATGACGTCATGGCCGAAAAATTGGCTTTGGAGGATTCTGTTTTTCCGGTTAGGTTAGGTTAGGGTAGATTAGATTATATTATGCTATGATACATTTTGTATATTATGCTACATTATCTTAGTTTAGGTTGGGTGGTAATCTTTACCAACACCCGACCCCTGTGACGTCACTTCCCTGACTCCTGTGACGTCACTGTTCCCCACTGTACACCTCTTTACAAATCACTAATGTTGGAAGTATGTGTTGGCCAAAAGGTAAAGATTACCAATTTTTCCTACATGAAGCAAACAGGGGTTTGAATTGGTTAGGTTAGGTTAGGCATTTTTTTAAGTTGGAAAGATTATAAGAAAATGTGTTTTTCAGACAAATTTGATTTTTTTCTTCAAACAGAATCAGCCTAGATTATGTTTTCATCAGCTAAACATTTTTTAGGGAGTAAATGTTGGAAAATGCTACTTTTTTAAAAGAATCTTATTATTTCATGGAAGGCTTGACTATGTTATGCTATGTCACAGTTGTTCTTTTGAACATTATTTTATGCTATCCTACCCAACTCCAAGACACTTTCTGTTATTTTGCCTGCCAGTGGAACATTATGCATTTGCAGAGGAAATGATGGGCTATATTATGTTAATCACATACATAAACATTGCATTTGGGAAAAAATACAAAAATTCAAGAAGTGCCTTAAACTGCAACTTTACCATGTAGCATAGCCTTTTTTGTTGTCTTGTTTTAAGCCTAGCCTTGCCTAACTAGGCTAACTAAGCCTAACTAAGCCTAACATCCTTTCTTTAAACAAAATATTTCCCAAACTTCCATATTATGTTTTTTTAATGGTCACATTTCCCATGGGAATCAGTGATCCCAGCTTCTTAATCATGCTCAGGAACATGCTTGTACAATATACCATTTCAAAATGCTGTTGACTTAATATAAAAATATGATAATATTGTGAATGTAAAAAATTGTGTAGGATTGAATGTGATAGGCATCTTTTCCACTCCCATTGCTTTTTATTCTCTAGTCCCAATATGTTATTTCAAGATAATACTGTTGTAGAAATTGATTTTTGGATGTTGATGGTGCTATTGGACTTTTCATTCCTGTTAGAAATGCATACTTCTCAGTTGGCAACAATTTCTTATTCATGCTTGTCGAGCCAGAGAAACTGTTATCTACAGGTTCTGGTAAATTTGTGGTAACTGGTAAACTGGTAAAAAAGTAAATTTGTGCTCTAAAGTGTATTGTGAATTCATGGAATGGGTGCTTCCAATACAATGTTTATGAATGCTACCATGAAGATGGACCACTCATTTTCTGTGCAGATGCTTACTTTTCTGAGGCCAATTTCACTAAAATCGCAAGTGGTGTATTCACACTGAATTTGGTGTGAATACACAGTTTCCGTTGTTATTTGTAAAGATGGCATTTCACTAACATCACAAGCTAACAAAAAATGCAAGAGCCAAGGTACATATTTTGTTAATTGCAAACTACATAAAAATGTGTGTGGTTATGTAGTTTGTATTTCACTAACATTGTTGATTGTCAACAATCCTGGTAAACATACAGCTTGTGATAACACAGGTTCTAGGTTAGGAAAATTTTGATGGACAGCAGTGCCAGTCAAGAAAAAATGTGATTTGATTTACAACAAATTTCAGCTGCAGTGAGCAGCTGAGGATTTAGCAGGTCTTGAGACTCTGAAGGAAAATCTCCAACTCTGATATTATCTACCATGGGTGGCAGAGGGGTGGAGGTAGGGTACATCCCCTCACCCCCAAGTGCAGAAATTTCCCTCTCCACTTGCTCCATCACTGTGGACTACCATTGATGTCAATGGGTGTCAAATCCAAATTTCCAAGTTTCCAGCATTCCCTCCACAGCACTCCAGTGATGCTCCAGCAATGGAAATGCAGCTGCACTTGAGGGAGGTTACCATTAGGTATATTAGCCAAGACCCTCAGGCTGAGATGACCCTGTCCCTCACACCAAGCTCATCAGGCCATCTACTTGGTGCTGGCATTGGTGGTCCTGATATTTATGTAGCATTTTTTTTTGTTAATGGATGCAGAAGAGTTGTTTTGATTTGTGAGTGAATTCAATTTGGTGTTGGGTAGTTACATGCTTGTAGTTTTCTTAATTTCAACAGCTCAAACCTGTTCTCCACCTTGGTTTTCAGGCTTGCACCATCAATATCAATATTTGAAAGGTGTTGTGGCTGTAATGAGATGCAGGTTTGTTTGTTTCCATACTGAGCTCAGTTGATTTATTATCAACGGCTGATGGAATTGAATGACATTTTGTTTTGGGAGGAATCTCATATTTTATGTCATTTAGTCTCATGCATTTTAGTTATTCATAAGATTCATCATTCAACTGCATTTTATCACTTGAATCATTCTTGGAAATACATCATAGTATTTTGGAATGGGTATGTTGTTTTATCACTGAGAGTCTTCATAAAATCACATTGTTTGTAAAATGAACACCAGGATTGCATCTGACTCACACTACTTGTGATTCCAAAGCAATATGTTTGCGAATTGTGATCGGGTACAGTTTGTGATTTGCACCACACTGTTTGTTAGCAAACTTTGCAAGTACAAAAACCATAGTGAAATTAGCCTCTGTTTGTGAGCAAAAGAACACAAAAGGGCTCTGCATTAGGTTAGATAGCATAAACAGTGATATAATAAATACAACATAACTTAACCTAACCAAGCCTAACCTCCCTGTAGAAAATGAAATAAAAATACAAGTACAGAACTGAACACATTTTATTGTCATGCATTTTTCAAATAAAAAAAACTTAAAGCAACCTAATCTAACCTCACATAACCTGCTTTTGATGAGACAATTTCCGATTTTCCCAACTTTCTTTTGTATTTTTTATAAGCATTTTCCAACTTAAAAGACCAAAATCCTAAGCTCTCGAGTCCTAAACACGGGTTGTATGGTACGTCTATCCCCCTTCAGCCAATCGCGAAGTTCCTTGGGGTGCAGTTCGATAGCTGGTTAATATACGAGCAGCATTTTAAGACATTGAGAGAAGAAATGTTTAAGTCATTAAACCTGTTGAAGTGTATATTACGAACCTCCTATGGTTCTGACCGAAAGACATTACTGATGCTATGTCGGTCACTCATCCGATCTAAGTTAGACTATACATGCCATGTGTATGATGGTTCCTCTAAGAATAAGTATGCTCTTCATGCAATACAGCATGCGGCTCTGCGGACCGCCACCGGGGCGTTTAGAACCACACCGATTGCTAGCCTGCTCGCAGAGTCGAACGAGCCTCCCCTGGCGTTGAGACGTGAAATGCTTGGCCTACGGTATGCATGCAGATTACGGCAGTTCCCCACCCACCCCACCTACGACGCAGTGTTCTCGCGACATACCCTGGCACTTTTTTTTCGCAGTGGCAGAAATGTGACAGCTTTGCCGTTCTGTGTCCGAATTCGTGCTCTCTTTGATGAGAGTAGTGCAAGAGTCCGTCGGGTGATGCGTATGCAGAAACTAGCTGTACCGCCCTGGAATCTAGTTTACCCTGTAGTTGACCTATCGCTCACAGCGATGCACAAGGATGATGTAACATCTGAGCCCTTCCGCATGCAAACACTGGAGCACTTAATACATATCAAGGATATACACAAATATTTACTGACGGGTCCAAGACCAGCACCGGAGCGGGATGTGCTTTCGTGTGTGGTACTTCCCCTCGATTTTGTTAACCCTGCCTGCGTATGCTTCAGCGTATACCTGTGAGATGATCGCAATAATTAAAGCACTTTCTTTCATCGAGGTATCACAAGATGTTTCATATGTCATAATATCTGACTCTCTTAGCAGCCTTTTGACACTTACGCATTTTACCCTGCCGACACTCTACTGATTGACATTCTGACACGTCTCACTACTCTGGAACGAGACGACAAAAAAAACGTTTGTTTGTGCTGGGTTCCGAGCCATGTCGGCGTTTATGGAAATGAGCGAGCCGATTCCGCAGCGAAATGGGCAGCTCAGAGACCCCCAACACGCGTTCTCTCACTTCCCCCAGGGACCACATCTCTGGAATGACATCGCACATGAATGCTAAGTGGCAGGGGAGTTGGAACGCACAGTCGAACAATAAGCTGCATTCAATACAACCACACCTTGGAGACTGGTCATCATGCAATCTCAGATCCAGGAGTGACGAGATGACTCGATGTAGATTGCAAACTGGCCACACACACACACACGCTACTCACCAATACCTCCTCTGCGGGAAAGAGAGACCCAAGTGTCCCCACTGTCTTGAAGCCCTCACGGTCCGACATGTGCTTTTCTCGTGCAAACACTTCAAGGGAGCGAAGGTTGTTTTACGGAAATAGGATCAGTCTTCTAACATATCGCGAGGTACTAGCAAATGACTCGGAAATAATTCATTCCGGTAACGTATTCAGGTACCTAAAAGCAATAGGATTTCAGGCCATATATTTACCTTAGTAACTCTCCATAGGATTATGGCATGCTAAATGAACGTTATGGGCGCTAAATGATTACATTTTTTTGGTCGAGGCGCCCTAAACCCCAAATAACTAACTAACAGCATACAAACATTTTCATCAATGCACATACATGTTATGCCCTCGCTCCCCCCCGATATGGGAGAAGTGTGGGGTGGAGTATGGGATTTGGGTGAGATAATATATGAGGAATAATGCAAAATAACAAAATATATATCTAACGTAACCTAATACCTACTGTTGTTTGATAACCCAGAACCTACTGATGTTGGATTGCTTATAACCTACAGATGTTGGATTGCCTAAACCTACTGATGTTGGATCATGCAGTATCATGTTACCACACAAGTCTGCACCATCCATTGTGTCAATGCTAAGTGGTGTGATTTGACATGGTGCATTTCTTGCTTTCATGTAATTTCCAAAAGGAATGGTAGAGCACAAAGCTGCTAGGTAAGCCACAACAAGTCCAGTCCATGCATTTTTATCTAAGTTGTGCTCAGAGGCTTCTATATAGATATGTTATTTATGGTATTGCATTGTTTATTATATTTTATTATTATTATTATTAGGTTGGGCTGGGTTGGATTGTGTTGGGTTGTGTTAGGTTATATTTATATATTATTTATAATTTTTAGGTTGATATGCTCCCTTAGCATTTTTAGGTATGTATCTTGTCTACCATTCTTGAGCATATATGCTATAATTTTCCACTGTGGATAACCATGAAGTTGAATATCAGTACTTGCATCGTTGAAAGCGATGGTATCAGCCGGTGTGAGGTGTGAATTAATCTGAGATGGATACTCATGCCATGGAGATGATTATCAGTATCCTGAGGGGATGAGCATTGCATATTTTGTTCCTATTCCTAACATTGAAGAAGCACAGGTATGGATACTTGTAGACATACAAGTATAGATTGCAGTTTCTCTGGTGTTGATGAGCATGAAGCAAAAGCCTTAAAAACTATTTAAAAAAACAGAACCCAGCCCAACATAACCTATCCGAACTTGACCTAACCTTTCCCTTTTAGTTCCTAGCCTAGAATAACATTTCTTTGAAAAACTTAATACTTGTCCTCAAATTTCTACAATGATATCAACAATTTTGGTTGCATTTTCGATTCGATGAATGGTGGTATCCCCATAATCATGGTGATGAATTCGTTTAGACAATTTTTTCTTGAAATTCCATATATCAGGCTTCAAATAAACACGTATTCTTGTTCTTGAGATGAAAGACAACTTTGTTTTTCGTTGCAAATGTGATGTATATCACTATTGTACCCAGAAGTGAAAATACACTGCTATCAAGTACATTATAATATATATTATATATATATATATACATATATATAGTATAATAATATAATATAATATAATGTTATCAAATACATACAAATATCAAATATCAAAAACTATTTTCCCCCAATGCTGCTTCTTAGTGACTGCTTGCAGTGTTGTATGCAAGTACATCGTGAATCATTCCTACCATGGCAGATGGCTGTGAAGTCTCTGCGATTGCTATACATAATCTCTGGTATGCATATGCTCATGACAACACTGGCTATATTACAGACTTTCCAATTAAATGGCAGGATAATTGACTATGTTGAACAATATTATCACTAATGATGTCCAACACAAGTGTCAATGTTCTTGGAGGCTCTGAGATGAAATAATGGCTTGCACTCTGGCCTTTTCAGTGCAAACAATGTAATCCAAAATAACCTAACCTAGCCTAAGCACTACCATTGTCTTATTTCATGGCCTGCTGGATGGTGGGATTTTTTTGTTCGAACTCGATGCTAGTTGTCTAACCCTTCCGTGAGTTTTCGAGGCGAACGGCATTTATTTCGGGCCCCCGACATGAAACTTTGGGTGCTCCGACGCAAACTTTTTGGGCCTCATCGCAATTATGTGGGAGTCCCGGTTGGGTTTTTTTTGGGGGGGACGCAAGTTTTCAGGACCCGACTGTACTTAGTTGGGGTCGCGATGCGAATTTGTGTAGGGTCTTGACGTGAATTGTAGGGCTCCAGTGCGTTTCTTGGGGGCCCTGGTACGATTTTTTATGGACCCTAGCGCGAGTTATCGGGGCCCGTTGTATTTCACTGGGACTTCGACACGATTTGTGATGGTTCTGGACGGGAATTGTGCGACCCAGTGCGAGTTTTTGGTCCCCAGTGCAATTCTTGGGACCACCACCTCACGGTGAAGGATTTACCCCCTCCCCCCCCCTGATGCGCCACTGCACATGCTTACTTGTGTCTGAGTGCATGCTGTGAAGTGAAGCGGTTCACATTAATTTGGTGAAATGTAAGAATTGAGAGAAATGCTGTCCCTCCTCTATGTATCCTACATATTATTCAAAGCAATTCAAATTTAGCCGATATCACCTGACGGTGGCAGGCTGGTACACCTCAATCACACACACACATAAATTTAATTTAAATTTAACAAATGTAAATGTAAATTAAACAAATTTAACAGATAATTCTTTCTTTTTTTCAGTTCAAGGCAAGTATAGTATGTCCATCACATGTTTATTATTTAACACAGTTAAACACAGAGTATATTTATAACACAGTTTAACACAGAGTATATTTATTATGAATTTACAAAATGTATTCTTCTCCATAAATGTAACCTAATCTGGCCTGCCTTAAGCTATGGTCCATATTACAATGCATGGTGGTGCATTAATGGTGCATGCCATTTAGTATGCTTGGGTGCATATGATGATATACATGCATAATACCCCAGGCACAGCATGCATTCTTGTATGCTCGGCATGCCATGCAGGAACGTCAGATACCAACGTCAGATCTTATTGACTTCTAGTAAGTTATTTCATTTGATTTTTAGCAAGAAATTAATGCGCCCGTAAGCCCAAATAACCAACCAACCCAACTAACAATAAATTTAGTCCAAGTTCTTGCTGGGGTGGCTTTATGAATCAGAGTCCTATGCTAAGCAGAGCTTAGCATAGGACGACCGAGAGATTAAAACGCTATCAATGCACCGACACGTGCGCCCCGTTGTTGCATCCTCGGCCCTACCAGGCCAGTTGTCGAGCGTTCCTCTTAGCCGGGGGACATGCGAGCGCGTTAAGCGACTCGAACCCCGTTTTTCTTCAGTGCATGGAGACCGATGCAGGCCGGCGCTCTAACCAACTGAGCTACTGGGTCAGCTATGTTTTCCCGTTTTGCCAAAACCGTTGGATATTTGATCGTCTAAAACCTATAGATGTTCCATCACGTAACGCATATGTAGATAATGAACAATTATATCATGAAGACCTGCCATCATGTCTGATCTGAAACTCATTGAACTCTGAAACCTGAACATCTGAAGCCTTTGCATGTTCCATCACCCAAATTCTCTGTGCCTATGTCCGATATATCTTCTAATAAGCAATGTTAAGCAACTGCAATATATATATATATAATGTAATATTTACACAATATTGTATCTGTATCTATATATCGTATATCGGATCGTATAGCGTATATATCTATATGTCGTATAATATATCGTGTAATATTGTGCAATAGTATAATATACAATATATAATATGAATAATAAACAATTCCAAAACAAATATGTTGGTGTTCAATCACTGAGAACTTCCAGTCGCTGATGTTAACATGTCTTCATTCCGATATTTTGTATCATTGTAATGTCATCAAGGTAAGCTATGTTTCCTCGGTATTTCCTCAAACACTGACCATACATATTAACTTGGGAGTATTCTCCGTCTTACGACCTGCTGAGAACAGTGAAAAATGCAGAATAATCTTGCATCATCAGACAAAATGTGGGATTTCAAGGTAATACACCGGGAACCAAGAACTCTTAAACCCAAGAACCAAGGAGTCAGAACCCAGGACAACCTGCCTGTCTGTACCAATAGCCAAACAAGGGAAGTGGGCTCATGCGATCAATTCTCAGCTGGTGCGTTTAGTTTTAAGACGGCAGCTGTTGTTTTCCTGACTGTTGTGTAGCACATGACAGGAGCGCGGGGTCGCACCATGTTACAAGCGTGGAGAGCTGGGCCACTGACCGTGCGGGTCCCTCTGCAGCCATGTCGTTCCGCGTGCGCAGTAGCAAGTTCCGTCACGTGTACGGGCAGACGCAGAAGAAGGAGCAATGCTACGACAACATCCGCGTCTCCAAGTCCTCGTGGGACTCGACTTTCTGCGCCGTCAATCCCAAGTTCCTGGCCATCATCGTCGAGTGCGGCGGCGGCGGCGGCTTCATTGTGTTCCCCCTGAAACAGGTGGGTGACTGGCGGACTCGGCGGGCGCTGCTGGTGCCAATCGGATGGTGCCGAAAGGTGCTGACCGCTGGGAAGCTTGGGTGAGGAGATTTGCTCTTGGCAGAAACACCTTGTAGGCGTGTGGCTCTTAATTGAGCTGGAACTGCACAAGAAGAAACACCAGCCTTCTATGGTGTGTATAAACCTTCATAGAAGGTATAAACATTATATGAGGTTTAGCGCCCAGTGCTCACACTTTGTCTGCTGGTGAACTTCCATACCAATCACATTGGAGATTCGCACGAAAACCGGCTTTCGGCGGCAATGGTTGCGCGTGTTCGGTGAAATAGGATGAAAACACCACTTCGTATTCCGGTTCCCAATAGTTTAGTGTTTTCGATATACAAATACCTTCATTGTTTTCGATAAGTACTCCCAATAACACGTTTATAACTGCCAATTGCTCATGAAAGGGTATATTTTTTTGTAGCTTATTTAATTAATAGCAGTTAACACTGAAGCGCTTTCATAGCTCCGTCAGTAGGAAGGAGATGCTGTGATGCACCTTGCCATTTTGATAAATTATAGCACACTATCATGCGTATTGTGCTACCGTAAAGGGAATACATTCATATAAAAGCATGCGTTTAGCAACGTCATATCAGAGTTTGAATGAGCCAGTTTTTCGTGCGCGCTTTGGCGTAACATGTGGAGTATATTGCCACATGGCGTAAGTTTCGCGTAGCACATGGCCACATGCGAGCTGTTGCGTCGGTGGCTGGCTAGCTGATAGTCAGTGCGGGCAGGTGCCACCTCGGCGACCGTTGACTGATCTTGACGCTGTCGCCTCACCAGCCGCCGGCACGTGCCAATAACATTAAAAATACACCGCCACCGAAATACTCTGCCTCTCCAGCAGTGTCTCCGTGCAGTGTACTTCGATGCCACTTGATGCCGTGCGCACACCACGGCCACTTGCTGATATCGGGGGAGGGGGCGGCATAGCTTTTCCTTAATAAGGAAATTTTATTTTCCTGAGGTGGGTGGTATGTTTTTGGATGTTGGGGTGAACAATATCACACCAGAACTTCTCCATTTCATTGAGACCCGAATTCTACTGGGGTCTTTTGGTCATGACTTGCCTAGCTTCGACATTTTTTCTTTATTATTGAGTGGTTTGCAAAGGTGATGCGTTTGGTATTGTGGTGGCCATTCTGAATTAAGGGATAAAGGATTATTGTCAGCCATGTATTTGATAAAGTCCGCACGGCTACTGAGCCTCGAACCCAAAGTGTTCGATTTCGAGGGAGATGCGTTGACGATACACCATCTACCTCTCTTACGAATGAAGACTTGTCCAGGCATGCTGGCCCTACCCCAAAATTGTTGGTTCCCGCTCTCGGTGGTGATCTCGATCCCCTGTCCCCTCTGACCATCTACTCTTGCACCCCCAACGATGACCGGTTTCCCCGATATTGACTTGCTCGCGTTCGGTCCCGGATAGCGACCTGTTCGGCCAGTCCCCATGACGCCCCCCCCCCCATCCCCCTCCCAGGTGGTATACCCGGCGGGTGTCCAGCCGACCACTCCCAAACTGTATGCTTGTTTGTGGGAGGGCAGCGAGTGTGTGTGTGCGTGTGTGTTGGTCGGTCGGCTCGGTCCGGCCGACCACTCCCACACAGCACACTTGTTTGTGGGAGGACAGCGAGTGTGTGTTGGTCGGTCGGCTCGGTCCGGCCGACCGACTGAGGGCGGCGAGTGTGTGTGTGTGTTGGTCGGTCGGGCCGCCTGGCTCAGCCGACCACTCCCACACAGCACACCTGTGTGTGAGAGGGCAGCGGGCGTGTGTGTTGGTCGGTCGGCTCAGTCCGGCCGACCACTCCCACACAGCACACCTGTGTGTGAGAGGGCAGCGGGCGTGTGTGTTGGTCAGTCGGCTCAGTCCGGCCGACCACTCCCACACAGCACACCTGTATGTGGGAGGGCAGCGGGCGTGTGTTGGTCGGTCGGCTCAGTCCGGCCGACCACTCCCACACAGCACACCTGTGTGTGAGAGGGCAGCGGGCGTGTGTGTTGGTCGGTCGGCTCAGTCCGGCCGACCACTCCCACACAGCATACCTGTGTGTGAGAGGGCAGCGGGCGTGTGTGTTGGTCAGTCGGCTCAGTCCGGCCGACCACTCCCACACAGCACACCTGTGTGTGAGAGGGCAGCGGGCGTGTGTGTTGGTCGGTCGGCTCAGTCCGGCCGACCACTCCCACACAGCACACCTGTGTGTGAGAGGGCAGCGGGCGTGTGTGTTGGTCGGTCGGCTCAGTCCGGCCGACCACTCCCACACAGCACACCTGTGTGTGAGAGGGCAGCGGGCGTGTGTGTTGGTCAGTCGGCTCAGTCCGGCCGACCACTCCCACACAGCACACCTGTATGTGGGAGGGCAGCGGGCGTGTGTTGGTCGGTCGGCTCAGTCCGGCCGACCACTCCCACACAGCACACCTGTGTGTGAGAGGGCAGCGGGCGTGTGTGTTGGTCGGTCGGCTCAGTCCGGCCGACCACTCCCACACAGCACACCTGTGTTGTTGGTCAGTCGGCTCAGTCCGGCCGACCACTCCCACACAGCACACCCGTGTGTGAGAGGGCAGCGGGCGTGTGTGTTGGTCGTTCGGCTCAGTCCGGCCGACCACTCCCACACAGCACACCTGTATGTGAGAGGGCAGCGGGCGTGTGTGTTGGTCGGTCGGCTCAGTCCGGCTGACCACTCCCACACAGCACACCTGTATGTGGGAGGGCAGCGGGCGTGTGTGTTGGTCGGTCGGCTCAGTCCGGCCGACCACTCCCACACAGCACACCTGTATGTGGGAGGGCAGCGGGCGTGTGTTGGTCGGTCGGCTCAGTCCGGCCGACCACTCCCACACAGCACACCTGTATGTGGGAGGGCAGCGGGCGTGTGTGTTGGTCGGTCGGCTCAGTCCGGCCGACCACTCCCACACAGCACACCTGTATGTGGCAGGGCAGCGGCGTGTGTGTTGGTCGGTCGGCTCAGTCCGGCCGCTGTTTACACACTCGGATGAGCCGATGTCGATGTGCCGGTAGCAAGCATGTGTTGTCTGTGTCAGCGTTGCTGCAGCCGACCATTGTGCTACATGCTCCATTGTGGTACGTGTGTCCGCCGCCTGATGTCGCTGGATGGGGTTGGCCAGTTATTGCAGCGCACACAGTGTCCATAACATTATCGGTGAGTGACGTCCATTTCAAATCGGAGGTATGCCTATTGGCCATGTTTATGCTACTGTAATATATAACGGCAGTATTTGTTTTCACCATTGAAGGTTATGATCCATGAGTTGGTTGCAAACCGGTAAGCGAATGAACCTTTTGCTGTGCTGCTTAAACTAGTCCGAGACGTATATTTTCATGAAATAGTAGGTAAACGTAAAAAGTAGGTAGAATAAATAGGAATAGTGATGTTCGGAGCAGAAAAGTCATTTACATTTTGATGTGTCGAATCAGTTATATGTGGGATGATTTTTATCAGTAATTGGTTAACGTAGCATACACGGACGTAGTGGTATTGTTTGATATCAAAATTATATTTACTTTTGTCTTTTTTCTGTCGGTCTTGTGTGGAGGATGGATAAGCATTGTAACGACTTGTGCAACTGCCTTGCCACTCTGTGGCGTTGCAGTTTAGGGCAAACATTTGGCGAATATAGATTATCCTCAACGGAACGATTTGAATGGTGTGATTTCGGTTGGTATCAAAAGCACACCAGGGCGCTGTATAACCTAGGCAGTTGATGCGCCCCTAAACCCCAATAACAACAACAACAAAACACACCATATGTCTCAATGCACATTTTGAAGAAGAATGGCTGCTTCGATGCAAATAAACGTTCTTTATCACTGGAACTTTTTAATTTGATTTGTGGTAATTGTACCTCGGTACATGAATGCTAATAGAACAGCGTTGGAGTGTTGGAATTGTAGCTTGTTAAATGAGCGCTGATAGAGAATATCGGGGAATATGCATAAGCAAGACTGACAACAAAGACTAGCAAAGCAGGGACGTTGATTTAACTAGGCATAACAGGCAGGCCGATAAATATTATTTTGCTACTCGAGGTAATTCGGAGAACAAGGTATGTGTGAAAACATAGCAGGGATATTTTTTCGATTGCTCCAAATCTCATTCACAAGCACATAATTTGATGTAAATTACATTGATTCTTGATGTGGCATGCAATATATCAACATAATTATCCTTGTTGATGCCTTCTGTCACGTGGTGGCCAATTTGATGCAATCAGTGTCCACCAGGATTTCAATTGCTTGGTTTCGAATATTCGTATTCATGTCAGACCATTTATTCAGTCAGTTTTTGGAAAAATTTAACGAACCAGGTTTGAGGTCGATTTTCCCATGCAACCCCATGGGCCTATGCCCAATTTTACGAAGTTTCGCAGGTGGGTGCTTCACCCGTGCCCGTCGTGGCGCCGCCCATGCTTATTTACAGCTTGTAAATCGTACATAGAAAGTTTATTCAACAGTGACATTTAATACGGCCCCCTAATTAAAGTTAGAAAAATATTGCTTTAAAATAGTATATTTTGGAGCGATTAAGCTATTGTGTACGGCACTTCATCAGATCCTGATGAAGCGCCATGCACGATAGCTTATTCGCTGTAAAATATGGTATTTTTAGGCAATGCTTTTCAACTTCAAGGTCATATTAAATGCCACTGCTGTGTATTATCATGCTCGTTGCAGCCGCACTCAAACACATCAGACGTATTGAAAGGCTGCATGACCGACGCAGTCGATGCGCCCCTAAACTCCAAAACGTATTGAAAGTTTATGTCCATTTTTCCGTCTGAAGATCAATTTGGAAGGATTGTTTGTAACAAACACGCTTCTTCATTAGGTTCCCTGTCTGTGACACTTGCCACGTTACGTATGTTAAATGTCTACAATTATTAGGTAACATTAAGAAGTAACAATCTCAGCATGAATACATTGGGCTACTCTTGCAAATGCGCTCTGTTGAAAATTGGTCAATGACCGTATTCTAGCCACTGGCGACCCAGATGGATCTGTGGACCGGTACTCCTTTTTAACAAGTTGAAAGCTCTACAAGTGACGTGAAAACACCTTTTTTTTGTCAAGGGCAGGCTTCCATGTGGCCCTCAAAAATTTTCGTGAGCAATTTCACTGTCTATATCCGAGGTAATTGTACCTGTTGCAGGATTTTTTTTGTTCTGTTTTGATATATTTTAGGGTAATATACGATTACTTGTGTCCCACGAATTAGTTCTTTGCAATCATGATCACAGGGTACTGACCGCATCACGTGAGACAATCACAAATAATACAATACATGATTTCGTACCAACATATACTACAAATGTGAGTTCCAGAGGATCTTCTTTCCAGTTTGGCCTTTTTTCGAAAACTCTGAATGAAAGTCTTCCTCCCACATTTACTGGACGATCGCTTCAGAAAAAAATGATTCCCTTCTTCAGAGATATCAAGTATCAATATACAGCCCATATAAATAATACATACACACCCTCAATGTGGCTACATGACCGACGCAGTCGATGCGTCGCTAAACTCCAACGCCCTCTATGTGCACGCCAAATGTTTAATTTCGGTAACTTTTCGGGACTGTTTTAAGTGCTCATTTGCTGCTAGCTTTCAGACAGTAGCACCTGGACACGTGGGGGATGCGTCCATCATGTTCCGATTTCTGGAGTTCGGCAGCGAGGAAGGCTATGTTAGGCAGTGGAGCGAGGCAATGTCATCTTGGCGTGCCACCCGATCGAACAATCTGCTTGACTATAGGCCAAGTCTGATGACCCAGTGCTGCGGCCGCTAGCTGTTAAGGCGACACAGCCGATTTCCCAAGTTACTGCAATCACTTGAGTAGGAGCGGACTGAGGAAAGACCTGCTGGGGGGGGTCAACCGAGTGCTCACATACCTCATTCGTTAATCGCTCCACCGAGGTCGGTCCTAGTTTGGTGGGTTGTTCTTAACAAACGCCTGCTACATACCATTCCAAGGAGAGCAGAGGGAAAATATGCAGCAGTGCAGATTTATTGCCTAGACATGTTTAAAGCGAGTAAATTCAACGTCGTATTCAGTATGACAGTATCAATATGACTGCGGGTCGGGGTTGGAAGAGTAGGCTGTTCCTGGAATTTTGCCATCCGGAACATTATCCTCTCGTTTTTCTCAGTTGGAGATTGAATTGTGCAATTTGATAATGAACTGCTCTGATAAAGTGCTCAAGATCCACTGAAAGGTGCAAGCTGAGATTCTAATGTCACAAGTTGGAAGAAAAATATCCTCCATATTGAATTACACCAGAATTGTACTCTCCACATCCAGGACTGGTTGGTTATTGGTTTTACGACACGTCGACCGTTGAGTCATATAGCGTCGCCAATATCTCACGCCGATTGGTCGCGGGCGAAGAGTAGCGACAGGTGAGATTCCAACTCACAATCTTTCGATTGTGAGACGAGCATCTAACCCCTAGACCACTCGTCCCCTCACATCCAGGACTACAAAACACAAATCCAATCCTGCTGCGTGTACTACCCGGCGCTCTTTGATCACCGGGTTCTGTTCGCCGACAAGCCGGATGAACCTTCAGTGGTGAACCTGTTTGGTGACACACCGTCTGTTTACCTGCGGCCGTGTTTGCGTCAGTGCTGTGCAGTTGGCCGTTCACGCGTGGTGTGCGTCACCCTCTAGGACAGACCGTCACAAGCCGGGCTTCCGTAGCTCCGACGCCGCCGCCACCATCACTCACCACGTCACGTCACCACATCACTCACCACTCACCACTCGCCGCCGCCACCATCACTCACCACCTCACGTCACCACATCACTCACCACTCACCACTCGCCGCCGCCACCATCACTCACCACGTCACGTCACCACATCACTCACCACTCACCACTCGCCGCCGCCACCATCACTCACCAAGTCACGTCACCACATCACTCACCACTCACCACTCACCACTCGCCGCCGCCACCATCACTCACCACGTCACGTCACCACATCACTCACCACTCACCACTCGCCGCCGCCACCATTACTCACCACGTCACGTCACGTCACGTCACCACATCACTCACCACTCACCACTCACCACTCGCCGCCGCCACCATCACTCACCACGTCACGTCACGTCACCACATCACTCACCACTCACCACTCGCCGCCGCCACCATCACTCACCACGTCACGCATGCCTCATTCGGGTGTCGATCGGGGCGCGATGGTCTGCGACACCGACCGTCGTGACGGCTGTGAACTGTACGGCTGTATTCTGGCGCAAAGCGACCTCGGCATATTCTGCTTACCCGTCCGCTCGTGGTAGATGCACGCACGGTAACGGGGTGTGCGTTGGCAGCCACGGCGAAGCGATGCTGCTGTTGCTGATGTAGTCGTGGGCTGGGCGTGCCGTCTGCGGTGCGCAGGAATCTCTGGGAGTTGCTCTTACCAGGCTATCATGTCACATCAAGGGGTAATCATCTTGTGAGCCGTCGCCGGACGCGACCTTGAGAGCGTCTCGCACGTGGTGCTCCTCACCGTACTGCTACTCATTGACCCACCGACACACGGTGCTCCTCACTACTTGGTACTAAGTAACCCGACAAGTCATGATTTCGCTGGGCGAAATTTGTGCTCCACCCTCCCGTCGTTAGAAATGCTATGCTTCTGGTTTTCCGCACTAAAATGGAATGGAGCTAAGAACAAAATTGCGCCAAGAACGATGCGTCAAGTTGTGTTACATTTGTAGTCTTTATTACCACGTATAATTATACAAAGGTAATCAATCAAGGTCGGTTTGGCGCATTACTACACATTTCTCACACTAAATACCGATGTATAATTTTTGGATGGACACCCAGACTGAAAATTGGTTTTGGGGAGATATACGTCATGTCTGAACATGCGTGATCGATTAAGCTGTGGTCGGGTCCTCTCACTGGTATGTTTGTCTCCCCATGTGCCGCCAGACGGACCTCCGGAGAACAGGTAGGTCACGCGCCGCGCGCGGGCTACTGCTCCTGCATGTCAGCACAATGTCGCTACGCATTGCCCTTGTCACGTGGGCTGCCGTGTTGTCTCACTCCAACGCCCGTCGGCGGGCCGGCGGGAACCGAAGTGGCGCCCCGGGCATCCAGTGCTAAATGTGATTCACGACTATTTATAGACGTATGTGTGCCGGGCATCATGTAAAAATACGGTCTGGTGGCGGGCGTCGGGTCGGCGCCGACACCGATCCGGCACGCATCAGAACTGTCGGCCGGCCGACGTACGCGTGGCGGCGCGTCGGCCGGCCGCCTGCCAAATCGCCGAATATGGGCAGCGGGCGCACGCGGCCGACCGGGCGGCGCCGGGCCGCACACCCCTGCGTGGCGGCGGCGTCCGCTCGCGAGCCCACGCCCGGCCAGCCGGCACGCAGGGGTGCTCGCCCAGCGCCGGCCAAGGTTAGCCGGTGGGTCGGGGCGCTGCTGGCGCGTCGCCGTCGATGACGTCACCAGTCGATCTCATCGCCGCACGGGCTGAACTGGATGCCGCCAATATTGAGGTTCGTCAAATCTAGATATTACTTGAGTGGCAAATACTGCGGGAAGATGAAGGCACTGCATAACTTCGGAACTTATGTCCCATGTTGAAACCTTATATTGACGGGTTAGGTAAGCTCGCACTTGCTCTACCGCAGTGATGAATTATCCGTGAAATAAGGTGGAATTTACCACCTATTGAACAATGAGGAGACATCCTTCCCAAAGAAGTATCGAAATCGTGCCTCTTGTGTGTTTATGAAGTCCCCATGCCTTGTTTCTAAAGGTGGTCTGTGTGTAAGTATCATGCTTATGCTCATCATTACATATTGTGATTCATAAACATGTTGTACCTAACGCGATTTCAAGTAAAGATATCTCCCATGATATGGTCTACTGTTCAATACAATTTGTTTATATTATGGCATTCTTATCATTTTCATTAACATAAGCATACCTATATTAGGTGTCTCCCAAGATAAACGAAAAAAAAGATGCACATATAAGCAGGCTATGGGCTCAAAATACAGTTTGAAGGACTTAAACGATATTCTAAACGACATCGTTTCCATGGGGACTTTCGACATCTTAGTGGACTCGTTTCGACATCTCACACCTAACGAAAACCAATATTTTAGCGCTGCTTTACTGTCTTGACATGTGTTGTTCTTGGGAAATGTACTTCGTAGATTTGTTATAAATCAGTGCATTTCATTCCTGATTAGTTTTCTCCCGCAGATAAGTATGCCCGTCATTGGGCTGCGGCTGCTGAACTATGAAAGAAAATTGGGATGAATAGCATTCTATGCATTTAATTATCCTTTTTCACTGCTGGTGCCCAAATCGGATCCAAGACGGACTTTTTCACGGGAACCTGTTGATTGTATCCGACACCACCGATTGACACCACCGATTGAAGCTGGCGATTTATCGGAGTATTATATCGGGAGCATTAGCCATCGAATGGTCAGTACGATGTAGCTCTGCTGAACAGGTGTACTTGATGGACCCATCCTCTTCGTCGTGAGGGTGGTGACGCAGGCTCTATCTGCCCCGTCTGGACATGGACTCATATCCATGCAGCCAGTGGTGTCACTATCTGCCCCGTCTGGACATGGACTCATATCCATGCAGCCAGTGGTGTCACTATCTGCCCCGTCTGGACATGGACTCATATCCATGCAGCCAGGGGTGTCACTATCTGCCCCGTCTGGACATGGACTCATATCCATGCAGCCAGGGGTGTCACTATCTGCCCCGTCTGGACATGGACTCATATCCATGCAGCCAGTGGTGTCACTATCTGCCCCGTCTGGACATGGACTCATATCCATGCAGCCAGGGGTGTCACTATCTGCCCCGTCTGGACATGGACTCATATCCATGCAGCCAGTGGTGTCACTATCTGCCCCGTCTGGACATGGACTCATATCCATGCAGCCAGGGGTGTCACTATCTGCCCCGTCTGGACATGGACTCATATCCATGCAGCCAGGGGTGTCACTTTGTATATGCTAAAGGGGGCCACTGGCCCCCTCAATCAAGCTGAAGCCTAGTCATTGGGCCTATGGGTGTACACTAGATGCACATGGTTTTCAGGGCAGCTTTGGCCTTCAAAAAGGTCATTTGGCGCCCCAACTAACTTGATAAAGTGACACCCACGCATGCGGGCACGAGTGGTCTAGGGGTAAGATCCTCGTTTCACAATCGAAAGGTTGTGGGTTCGAGTCTCACCTGTCGCTACTCTTCGCCCGCGACCAATCGGCGTGAGAGATTGGCGACGCTACATGACTCAACGGTCGACGTGTCGTAAAAACAATAACCAACCAACACCCATACATGCAACACAGCAGGTAGTCAAAAGGTACTTATGTCCTCCGGGCGGACGAAGATCTCATGGTCTATAAGTACTGCTATGCTTAAGTTCATGGATTGTTTGGCTTGCTTTAGTGGAATAACTATGATTAGTTTTAGCTGTGGGATAATTGAAACTGCCCCCACATATTCAAAATTGTATGGCCATCAACGACGATTTCTTTACTTGCAAGTCCGAAAAGTTCATGTCAGTTTGTGTTCACCATTGCGCTAGACTATCACCATTGACTTGTATCATAGTGTGCACACAAATGGCGGAACAAAAACAGAACTCTCAGTGGACTGACATTATTCATTACTCTGACTTACGCTTCGTAATAGCGATGGAATTGAATGCACGCGATGACATAGCGTGTTATGGTGATGGTACTACCCTTGGTCATTTAATAATACAGCTTGATGTTATGGTTATATTTGCGTTTTCTTCATCTATGCATACCATTTACAATATAACCGTATTGTACTTTCCAGAACCGATATCCTATCAGTGGATCCTGGGGAAAATATGAAAAATGCATCGTTGCATTCGATTCTTGGGTTGTCTAGTATATTTCTAATTGCATGCCACGGTACATGTTTGAGGAAAAACAAATATATGACAGGTCAATATTCGGAAGTTGTCACCAAACTGATGCTATAAATTGGCTCAGTTGGACACATGGCGGCAAGTTAGGACGAAGGTGTGACGCTGTCGTACCGATTCCTCTGGCTTATCATCAAATGGTTGTGTTCGCATGCCCTGCTGACCGCTGCACGCTCTATTCCTACTTAACGACATTGTCGCCAGATTAGGCTTATATTTTTGCACTGAATTATCCGCAACGAGTGGGGTTTCGCTAAGTGTAAACGCATCATGAGGTAAGCGTAATACTGACAACATTCATTTCGTTGATGTCGTATGCGTGCCGAATCGACGTATTTGATGGCCTTTTTTGCATTTGCAGATCTCATGCCAAGAAGCAAAATTCCTAGCTCCTTCACTGGAGGTGGAATCTCAACCATATTTTGAAAAATTGCCATGAAATATTTCGATTCGGCACTAATACGACATCAAGGAAATTGAAGGCTGTCATTATGTCCCCCTCGTGATGCGTTTGCACTTGCGAAATTCCACTCGTCGTGGATAACTCGCCGTATAATTGTGAGCTTTATGCGGCGACAGACAATGTGGTTAAGTACGGATGGGGCGTGTGGCGTTTGCGGCGGAGTAAGCTGAAGGCCACAAGCCCTGGTCAGATGGTCAGCCAGAGGCAGCGTGATGCATTATAGCTATCCGACTGAGTCAAACCCATGCAATATTGGGCGTGAACGCTCTCCATCTGGTTTAATCGACGGTAATGTTTCGAAATTCAATTGTTTGATAGTACAATCGGCGTGTATGCTTTTTCGACATTAATTCCCTGGTAATTGCGATCCAACTTCTATGGTAAGTTCCGACTGCTTTACTCTGTTCTACAACTTGCGTGTCTCCAATTTGATGTACATTTTGAGCGAATTTCCATGCATGATGCAACATGTGCAACCCAAATGCGACAATCGTTCTGTAACCAAGGTTTCATTATGTGGAATGCCAGCATAGCATGTTAGGAAAGCATGAATGTTAGTTCATGTTGCTCGTAAAATATATGCATACACAGTATTGCTCGGTTATTGTGGTTGCAATTACGTTATCTCAAGTTTTATAGGAGTCCATTTCTACTGATAATTTTGTTAATACCTTGTGCATTAAAAGCTGGATCGTTCTGTAGCATATTACACTCATATCATTTGCACAATCCATGAATGACCTAATCATTTATTGAACGTTGTTGAAGACATGGCTTGACCTCATGCACCGAATTTGACGGATTTGAAAGGCAACTACGTATCAAGAATCATCACCAAGAATCATCAATCATCAGGGCCTATCGAACCTGGGAAGACTAATTTGTGCTGGTACCGAGGTTGTCGGTGTTTCCGATACAGTTGGAGAGACTGGCCGGCCGTCCTTTGGCGCGGCATCTGAGCGGGTCGAGGCGTGACCGGCCGTCCCAGATGTCGAGGCAGTCCGCCGACCTCGCGTCGTGTGTCAACAGACCGGCGCGGCCGGCGGCCAGCTGGGTCAACCGACGGCTGTACACCGACGTGGATCCGGTCCAGCCGACTGTGCGCCACCGCGGGGGCGTTCGTACTTTCTAAAGTTCACAACTTCTAACGTTCATAATTTCTAAATGGGAAGTTAACTTCCAAATCTTGGAAGTTAACTTTAAAAAGTGGGTAGGTTAGGCTAGTTTAGGTTAGTATGGGCTTGGCTAAACTAGGTTCCTATCCGGACTACTTCGAAAGTTCTCTTCCAATTTTTGGAAGCTAACTTCCAATTCGGAAGTTCGCTTCCAAGTTTTGGAACTTAGCTTCCAATTTCGAAGCTAACTTTCAAGTTTGGGAACTTAGCTTGCTATTTAGAGATTATGAATTTTGGAAAATATCGACGACCCCTGTCCGGGCTGTTTTAGAAGTTCACTTCCAATTTTTGGAAGTTGGCTTACAATTTATAAATTATGAACGCTAGAATTTGTGAACTTTAGAAAATGCGATACGCCGCCGCCACCGCCGGTATTTTGGGCTGTCTGAGATGTGGCGCCGGCTCGCACCAGCCGCGTCACAGTGACGTCATGCTTGACCTGACGCGTCCTGTGTGGACGCCGACCGCATCAGTTGGCGTTTTTCGCTGCGTCGGTCAATCGGCGACTTTCGCCGCTGGGAAACAACCACTTCCGCCACCACGTCGGCGGCGCACCGGGTCGCGCCGAATTGCGTCGGGTGGCGCCGGGTCGTCATGTCACCGCCGTCGGGTGGCGCCGGGTCGTCATGTCACCGCCGACGGGTGGCGCCGGGTCGTCATGTCACCGCCGGGTCGTCATGTCACCGCCGTCGGGTGGCGCCGGGTCGTCATGTCACCGCCGTCTGGTGGCGCCGGGTCGTCATGTCACCGCCGTCGGGTGGCGCCGGGTCGTCATGTCACCGCCGACGGGTGGCGCCGGGTCGTCATGTCACCGCCGTCTGGTGGCGCCGGGTCGTCATGTCACCGCCGACGGGTGGCGCCGGGTCGTCATGTCACCGCCGTCGGGCGGCGCCGGGTCGTCATGTCACCGCCGACGGGTGGCGCCGGGTCGTCATGTCACCGCCGACGGGTGGCGCCGGGTCGTCATGTCACCGCCGTCTGGTGGCGCCGGGTCGTCATGTCACCGCCGACGGGTGGCGCCGGGTCGTCATGTCACCGCCGACGGGTGGCGCCGGGTCGTCATGTCACCGCCGTCTGGTGGCGCCGGGTCGTCATGTCACCGCCGTCGGGTGGCGCCGGGTCGTCATGTCACCGCCGTCTGGTGGCGCCGGGTCGTCATGTCACCGCCGACGGGTGGCGCCGGGTCGTCATGTCACCGCCGTCTGGTGGCGCCGGGTCGTCATGTCACCGCCGACGGGTGGCGCCGGGTCGTCATGTCACCGCCGTCTGGTGGCGCCGGGTCGTCATGTCACCGCCGACGGGTGGCGCCGGGTCGTCATGTCACCGCCGTCTGGTGGCGCCGGGTCGTCATGTCACCGCCGTCGGGTGGCGCCGGGTCGTCATGTCACCGCCGACGGGTGGCGCCGGGTCGTCATGTCACCGCCGACGGGTGGCGCCGGGTCGTCATGTCACCGCCGACGGGTGGCGCCGGGTCGTCATGTCACCGCCGACGGGTGGCGCCGGGTCGTCATGTCACCGCCGACGGGTGGCGCCGGGTCGTCATGTCACCGCCGGGTCGTCATGTCACCGCCGTCGGGTGGCGCCGGGTCGTCATGTCACCGCCGACGGGTGGCGCCGGGTCGTCATGTCACCGCCGTCTGGTGGCGCCGGGTCGTCATGTCACCGCCGTCGGGTGGCGCCGGGTCGTCATGTCACCGCCGACGGGTGGCGCCGGGTCGTCATGTCACCGCCGACGGGTGGCGCCGGGTCGTCATGTCACCGCCGTCTGGTGGCGCCGGGTCGTCATGTCACCGCCGACGGGTGGCGCCGGGTCGTCATGTCACCGCCGTCTGGTGGCGCCGGGTCGTCATGTCACCGCCGACGGGTGGCGCCGGGTCGTCATGTCACCGCCGTCTGGTGGCGCCGGGTCGTCATGTCACCGCCGACGGGTGGCGCCGGGTCGTCATGTCACCGCCGTCTGGTGGCGCCGGGTCGTCATGTCACCGCCGACGGGTGGCGCCGGGTCGTCATGTCACCGCCGTCTGGTGGCGCCGGGTCGTCATGTCACCGCCGACGGGTGGCGCCGGGTCGTCATGTCACCGCCGACGGGTGGCGCCGGGTCGTCATGTCACCGCCGTCTGGTGGCGCCGGGTCGTCATGTCACCGCCGACGGGTGGCGCCGGGTCGTCATGTCACCGCCGACGGGTGGCGCCGGGTCGTCATGTCACCGCCGTCTGGTGGCGCCGGGTCGTCATGTCACCGCCGACGGGTGGCGCCGGGTCGTCATGTCACCGCCGTCTGGTGGCGCCGGGTCGTCATGTCACCGCCGTCGGGTGGCGCCGGGTCGTCATGTCACCGCCGTCTGGTGGCGCCGGGTCGTCATGTCACCGCCGTCGGGTGGCGCCGGGTCGTCATGTCACCGCCGACGGGTGGCGCCGGGTCGTCATGTCACCGCCGTCTGGTGGCGCCGGGTCGTCATGTCACCGCCGTCTGGTGGCGCCGGGTCGTCATGTCACCGCCGTCGGGTGGCGCCGGGTCGTCATGTCACCGCCGACGGGTGGCGCCGGGTCGTCATGTCACCGCCGTCGGGTGGCGCCGGGTCGTCATGTCACCGCCGACGGGTGGCGCCGGGTCGTCATGTCACCGCCGTCTGGTGGCGCCGGGTCGTCATGTCACCGCCGACGGGTGGCGCCGGGTCGTCATGTCACCGCCGTCTGGTGGCGCCGGGTCGTCATGTCACCGCCGTCTGGTGGCGCCGGGTCGTCATGTCACCGCCGTCTGGTGGCGCCGGGTCGTCATGTCACCGCCGTCTGGTGGCGCCGGGTCGTCATGTCACCGCCGACGGGTGGCGCCGGGTCGTCATGTCACCGCCGACGGGTGGCGCCGGGTCGTCATGTCACTGCCGACGGGTGGCGCCGGGTCGTCATGTCACCGCCGACGGGTGGCGCCGGGTCGTCATGTCACCGCCGACGGGTGGCGCCGGGTCGTCATGTCACCGCCGACGGGTGGCGCCGGGTCGTCATGTCACCGCCGTCTGGTGGCGCCGGGTCGTCATGTCACCGCCGACGGGTGGCGCCGGGTCGTCATGTCACCGCCGACGGGTGGCGCCGGGTCGTCATGTCACCGCCGACGGGTGGCGCCGGGTCGTCATGTCACCGCCGTCTGGTGGCGCCGGGTCGTCATGTCACCGCCGACGGGTGGCGCCGGGTCGTCATGTCACCGCCGACGGGTGGCGCCGGGTCGTCATGTCACCGCCGACGGGTGGCGCCGGGTCGTCATGTCACCGCCGACGGGTGGCGCCGGGTCGTCATGTCACCGCCGTCTGGTGGCGCCGGGTCGTCATGTCACCGCCGACGGGTGGCGCCGGGTCGTCATGTCACCGCCGACGGGTGGCGCCGGGTCGTCATGTCACCGCCGACGGGTGGCGCCGGGTCGTCATGTCACCGCCGACGGGTGGCGCCGGGTCGTCATGTCACCGCCGACGGGCACGGCTGACGCTAACGTGCGTCGACAGCTCGGCGTGGGCCGGTGCCGTACCGCCTGCCGGTGCGTCAGGCTGCCGGCTGGATGGGCACGCCGTGCGGCGGCTGTGTGCCGCTTGGCACCGGCCTAGTCGGTGCTGCGGGGACGGCGGCATCGTCAGCTCCTCACCCTCACCCCTATGTGTACGTCGGCGGGTCGCGCCGTGCCGGCGGCAGAGTTGCGAGCTCGTCGATTGCTGCCAACCTCGGTGGCGGCAACTCTGCCGAGGGTCACGATGAGCTCGTGGGTGCACAGGGAGATAGCGGCGGCGGCTGGCTTGCTTGGCCGCGCAGTCGTCTGACACAGTGCGCTCTCTGGTGATCCCCTCTGTATTCCTCTCTGCAATCCACTTGGCAGTCCCGTACAGTACCGAACAGTCTCCCGGACAGTCCGGACGGTTTCCTCGATGTCCATGGGCAGTGGGGGGCAATACCCCGGGCAGTCCGGGACGCTCTCCTGGGAAATCCTGCGCAATACCCCGGGCGGTCCGAGACAATGCCCTGAGCAGTCAGAGGCAGTCTGAGACTGTGCCCTGGGCATCCCGGCACGACTCCCCCGGCCAGTCCGGGGCAATCTCCTGGGCAGTGTTTCGTCACTATTCCGTTCGGTCGATTCTCGATGGGCCGGTGCTGTTCCTGCCGACCCTGCCGCCGACTCCAGCTATACAGGGGGTGGATCAGGGCTGCCGGTCGGCGGCTATGTCTCCGGTTGCAGCTGGCCGCCAAGTGCAGAACGCCAGTGCGCTGCAGCCGCGTCAGTTGGACAAACGTTACTTCCACTCTGACACAACCACAGACAAGACAGACAGACATACGTTGGTGAGAACGGGCGCCATTGTCCCACCCACTCCTGAGGCCGCCAAATATTCACGGTATTTCTTTGCAGTGTGTGGAAATGCTTATTCTTTCCCTGAATTCCTCGCGTATCTGGCACTTGTTGCTCACTTGTGTTGCACTTGTTGCTCACTTGTGTTCATGTTCTGTCTCTGAAACTCCCTCTGTACAATTATCGCCTCACCAAAAACTCTGAACGCTCCGTTTCCTTTATATATAAGGGCGGTGTACGCTGAGAAGCATGTATCCTACGCTTCGAAAGGCCCAGGACGAGGCGGCCCCAGGAGTCCAGTGACACGTTACAAGCTTTATACGGGATTAGCGAATGTCCACACTCGGATTTGATTGGATTGTGGTTTTACGACGCACTCAACAGCTGAGGCCATATGGCGTCGCCTGTCTCTCACCCTGACAGGAAGGGCGGGCATCACGGGGAATCGAACCCCATACTTCTGGCCTGCCAGACGCTCAGCTTAGCCCTGATATGTCCACACTCGGTTAGTTCATCATGTGTTTCTTGTTTGACAGTCGGCGCCGTTGTGTACAGGACGTAGCATCTATCTGCAAATCAAGTGGGCCATGCTGTTTAAGGTTGCACGTTTGAAACTGGCATGTGATATGCACCTTGTGGTCTTATTGGTCTCGCTTGCTGGGAGCTTGCACCATTCGAACCCTGCGTCTTAACCCAGGCAGTAGTGGGAATAGCAGTTGAGCCTGGTCAAAAGGGACATAACCTGTGCTGGTGTCATGATTTGCCCTGAAGAAAACATGCTACTGCTGACTGTTGCTGCCACTGCTGCAGCAGTGGTGTCCAATGTGTGTGTGTGTGTCTCATTAGGTGCACAAAACTAACTTGTATGTTAAAATTATTCCGTAATTGCTATACATTGATTGAGAAAATGGATCCCAGGATCCAGTGCTCGGCCCTCGATTGTACGATTGTACGATCTACTGCTCCCTACGATCCAGGCTAACATTTGTGTAGCAAGAAGAACTTTGGATCTGTTCTCTAAAATGTTGGCAGACGGTCGTGAGAGAATATGCAAGATTTAAGATCCTTTCAGATTGTGCTAAACCATCTTAAGTCAGGAAATATGACTGGTCCTTCTCACAAAGGATCCTGCACGACTTAGGATCAAGGTTTGTCTCCAACACAATTTGCACGTGGATGGTTGGGTCAGACAGCTTGAGAATGAACTGCCCCAATGTAATGGATGGTAGCACAGCTTAGGGAAGGGAAGGATGATGGATGGCCTGCTGCTATGGTTGCCCCCTCTTGGTCGTTCCTTCCCTACCTGCCCATCAATCCATGAACACAAATGTTTTCGGAATCCAATAGGTGGATAATTGTATTAAATTTCCATGTTTAAAGGCTCAATCTATGCAATGTAACGCGAGGAGTAAGAATCATGTCTGATTTCCATGGTTCGAAAAATTATTATCTGAGAATCCAGGATTTGAAAACATGAACAATTCTGACATGCACCTTGTCTTCAGCAGGTGAACCCAAGCATATAGAGTTTTTAGGCAGAGTTGTCCCGTTCAAAAATATGGAGGCCATCAAAGTCATTATCACGTGACCTTCCAGAATACAAAACTCGCAAGAGCTGATTCAGCGAGTGGAAAAAAAAACTCGGAAAGCCCATCTCTCGACATTGGGCGACATTTTTGGTATATTTTATGCATTCATGGAGTATGGCAGAGGGTACAAAAATTGCCCAAATGTATGTCATTTTGTGGCACCAAAATTAAGGATCGATGAAGTTGTCCATACTTTTTTGTTAAATTTTATGTTTATGCTTTTTTCGTTTCCTCGTAACACGAGCGAGCCTTGAGTGACGTTGTAATTACTAAGTGGTGATGAATTGACCGGTACACCGGTTACATCGCTGATCATATTTTTAAAAGCTTCAGTTGCATATAAGTGCCAACATACATGCCCAGCTACATGTAAGATCACGTGCTAACACGGGAACATAAATGGCCGGATTGGTTTGATAGCTCAAGAACCACTCGCCAGAATGGTCGATCTCGCCAGATTATACGATTTCTGAATTGAAATAAAAAAAAGGAATTTCTCATAATAGATCATCGTCTTGAATATTCATTTCGAAATAGTGGCCCCAAAAAAAATTATTGACACTCACGATCTACCACTCCGTACAATTTCTGAAAAATAGTCCCATGTTGGGAGATAGAGGATTTTTGAGCATTTGACTTGCTTGAATGAGCTGTTGATCATTACTCACGAATTGGTAGTGACAGTGGTTTTGGTGGTCTCCACTCTCTGTCTCTGCTGATGTGTCTGGAGGACACTGCCCTTGGTAAACCTTTGAACGACGTAAGAAAATAGGCTCAATTGAGTTGTTGAAATTGAATTCCCCTCATTGGTATGACAGGATCAAGATAGGTAAAATTGCGATACCTTACCTACAGATACATGAGGACGAGTAGTCTAGGGGTAAGTTTCCCGTCTTACAATCGAAAGATTGTGGGTTCGAGTCTCGCCTGTCGCTACTCTTCGCCCGCGACCGATCGGCGTGAGAGATTGGCGACGCTACATGACTCGACGGTCGACGTGTCGTAAAACCAATAACCGACCAACCTACAGATACATTGCACGTGAGTAGGTACCTACTACCTAGGTACAAATCTGGGTAGATAAGTCCTACCTAGGAGCATCTGCATCACCATGCAAGTGCATATGCACCCAGTGGCGTGCCTAGGATCTTCATTAATTGGTGGCCCTCGGATGGATGAAGCTTTCTGGTTGTGTTGTTCTTGTTTGGACATAATTGTTGATTCTTTTTACTTTGAAGGAATAATCGTTTTTAGTAGACAAATGTTTTGGAGTCTGGAGTAAGACAGTTTATTTTCAAGTTCTGAATACATTAATTTTTACTCCTATGGAGCTTGGCATCCCTTCAATGCACATAAGCACAAGCGTCCATACACATTAATTGTGAAGTGTTTCAGGAAATTGTTGGGTGCACCCATCACATCCCACGCTGAGCACCATTTTTTTTGCCTCCCACTTCCTAAAAAGTCCTGTGCAATGGCAAAGCATGACTTGTGCCCACAAATATATTGGGGAAAAAAATATTCCCTTTATGCCTCTCATCATCACAATTATCAATATTTGATAGTGGCAGAACTGGCTGGGATTGCTTGTTATGCAGAGGCCTCCATCTAATATTTGGCAATGCAAAGAGTGAATTTTTTTTAGGGGAGTGTATAATTCTTTGGACGGTGAAATGTCCAAAAAAACGGCAATTTTTTTCCAATGCTGACCCGGACCGTTACTATGTCGGCGATGCTGGCTCCCCGCAAAGCAGGCTGTCAAATTCAACGTTGAGCCACGGTGTTGGGAAGCGAATTTGAGTCCCGAAAATGTAGTGTAAGGGTGGAAAATCTCGAGCAAACCGCAGAGGTCACGGTAGCTCAGTCGGCAGGGCGTTGGACTCTTGACTGCAAGGTCGTGGCTTCGAATCCCACAACCGGCGGGGTTGCCTGATCGACCCGCGTGAACATGACCAATCGGAATGAGAGATTGTTGACGCTGTGACCTGACAGTGGGATGCGCTTAAAAGCCCAAGGTTCAGGCAAAGCCAGATAAAATCATGAACGTCTAAAAAGGATTATTTTAATTTGCATGTTATAATGCAGTTGGCTGCCAGTTCAGTCAGACGTTTCATTGAAGCGGCCGTAAACCGAAATAACAAACTACAAGACGTAGCTCTCGTTTTTTGGTACGTTCTCTTATGTGTACGTAAGGCAAATTGGATAATGTTCACAGCTGGCGCCAAATTTCTCACCCAAATCCGGACATTTAGGGACGCTGTGGCGAACGGCTGAGTGACACTGCCCGCAGCTGTTTGTGCGACATCATCGCACTATTTGGATGCCGCAGTTGGCTGGACATTTGAAGTGGTTCTGTTTGTAACGTAATTGTGTGGTATGATTGCCACCTGCCAACATGTGCGCAACATGTACGAATGAATAGGCACCGTGACAACATTGTCTGACACCAAGCGAAGTGAATTGGCTGGGGACGAGTGGCCTAGGGGTAAGATGCTCGTCTCACAATCGAAAGATTGTGGGTTCGAGTCTCACCTGTCGCTACTCTTCGCCCGCGACCAATCGGCGTGAGATATTGGCGACGCTATATGACAACGGTCGACGTGTCGTAAAAAAAACAATAACCAGAAGTGAATTGTCTGTTGCGAACACTGCTGCAGTAATTTCGTTTTTCTGCAGTGTTTTCTCCCAATTAGCTGTCTGTTACTAGCACTGTCCTGGAATCAGATGATTGATCGGGTGCAATCACCCGATCAATCATCAATCGAGCTTCAGCCATCAGGATAAATCCACTATTAATACGCTCTTTTTGTCAATTGCAAGCCGTACGCCCACTGAACCCGGAGTTTGAGTGAGCATTTGGGAAGGCTCCCAAATGCTGTTGCTCTGAAAGCCTGCATACTGCTATGTCTTACAGCCCTACTTCACAGTTGTCCAATAATCATGTTTGTTTTGTGTTATCATTATGGATTCAACAAAAACCATGCAGCGCACTGTGCACCCGCAGACGTCCGCTGCTGCTCACAGGAAGACTAGGACTCAGCAGCCACCTAAGACCAATGCATACCAGCAATGACATCAAACTGATTATAGTAAGAAAAGCAAAGTGCGGAGGTAGGTTGCAGTGTCATAATAATTATGACAGCTGGGGAAGTCACAGAAGTTATTTTAATCAATTTTTACTGCCTCTGTATTGATAATTTTTCATCAATTCTTACTGATGTTGCGAAAGGCGAATTGGTGACGCTATGTGACCTGGCAATGGAATGCGTCTTAAAAAACGAAGGTTCAAGCAAAGCCAGAGAAAGTCGTGTGACAGTGCGCTTGTTACCCTTTCTTTTTCCCATGAATTTTCTGACCTGTCAATTCATTTTGTGGAAATTCATTGATGGAAAAAGTGTAGCTACCCGGTTAGCATTCGACTTCGGGTTGCTTTATATATAAGCTTTCTTTTGTGTTCATTTTTCGTTTCCTGCACTTTCGGTTAGGTTTAGTGTACTATCTTTCTGCTTCTTAAGGTATTACACGTTTAGAAGAAAAATCGAAAGGTGCGATGTGTGTTTTATAAAGTCAGGGAGTGTTTTCACGATCGGTGGCCAAGATAGCGAGATGAAGTGGACATTTTCTTCTCCCTTGATGCCACATTTTTAATTTGCATATTGACAGCTGTCCACCATCACAATTCGCCCCCTCATTACTCCAACCAACCGAAAGAGGATGCCAACGCTCCATTGGCATGCTTCTCGTTGTGGAAATACTGGCGGGTGACCAAACTTGTCACCTGAACTCTTCACTCGCCACCGGACAAGGTCACAATTATTGTGTCACTGAACCTCGTTGGACACTGTTCGCGAAGTGACAATTGTGGCGCCTGCTTGCACGCTGTGCCACTGCCAGGTGCGAGGCGCGCGTGTGCCGCCGGGCGGCCGTGGACGTCACCGTCGGCGCTCCGCACCGGGCGTCGACACGTGATGACCGCTAGCAGTGTGGTGTGGCCCAGTTTTGCGCGGGTGCCGCCGCCGGCTCCGGCGCGAACGGCAATCAGACGCGTGATTGGCCGCCTATCGGCCGGTCGGCTGATGTGCACCGCCGAGCGGCGGCGCGGTCGGCGGCGGCCGTGGCTCACCGCGTGTGGTGCGCGCCTCCGGTGGCGAGCACGGGCGCAGGTCAGGCCGGGTCGGTGCGCCAGCGTGTCTGGCCGCTCCCGTGAGGTGTGGCTGGTGCCGGCCGCTGTCGTCACCGGCGCTGGGTGCTGCCACGCCTCGAGCACATGTTTTGTCGTCGGAGCCGCTGGCAGTGGATGACTCACGCCGTCATCAGCACCGACATGACGTGGGAGGAAATATTAGAGTGGCTGGTGGCCAGGGATGTTGGTGCCGATGCGGCCGGCCGGCGCTGCTGCGGTAACGGTCCGCATAGCGACCTGCCGCGGTGGGCCGGTGTGTGTGTTCGGATCGGGACAGGGCCTGTTCTAAGAAATCGCGACTGTGTCTTCAAATCCGACAACAAAGGCTGCCACTTTTGTTGGTGATCGAGTTACCGCTGCTGTGCTAATATGTCCGTGAAGTTTACGTGAACCACATTCAGAAAAATATTGAGCACCAAACATTTGTAGTAATCGGGTGTCGGTAGCTCAGTGGTTAAGCTGAGCGACTGGCACGCCGCAGGTACTGGTTCGGTTCCCCGCAATTCCCGTCCTTCCTGCCAGAGTGAGAGGCAGGCGACGCCATGCATCCGCATATGGACAAATTTGTGATACCAATTTGTTTCTTTTATCTTCTGTTTGTCATGTATGAACATAACGTAGTAATATTAGGATCAAGTGGTGGCTCCCTCCACATTTTCATGCGCATCACTACGACCGAACATGCGATGTTTAACACACCTGTCACACAATGAGGCCGATCGGTGCCTCAGCTCTCCACATGTTCCTGAGGATCTTCACAGTGGAATCGATCGGTTCCTCATTCCACATTTTCGTGCAATATCATCCCGACCCAATACGAGAAGTTGAAAACAAAATAACCTTGTCACATAATTGGGGCCGAATGGTTCCTCAGTCCTCCACGTGTTCTTGACCGATCACCACGAATGTAGGGTTATAACACAAAATTACCAAGTCACAGTAAGATAGAGCGATGCCTCGCTTCACATTTCCTTTAGATATCACTACGACAGAACACGCAATTTTGAACACAAAATAGCTCCGTCACATAAATGGGGGGGTGACGGGTGACGAACGGTTTCGCAGTCCTCCACATATTCTTGCCGCATCACCACTAGCAGCTGTTAAAGCACAAATTAACCCTGTCATGCAATGGAAGCCGAAGGGTTCCTCAGGATAGGGTTGACAAAATAGTCTGTTCCTGGTTTTTGGCATCCAGAACATTATTCACTCCACTACAATTATCCTGTTAATTGTTTCATTTGTATGTTAGTTGGTGTTGTTCGGCAATTAACTATTATGTGATGAAGTTCTCAAGATCCGTTGGAGAGTGTAAGCTAAGGCTCTGATGTTACAGGTCTGAAGAAATACATCCTCTCCATTTTCGATTACCACAAAATTTTCCTGTCCACATCCAGCATTACAAACCAAAAATCCAACCCTGTTGGTCCGTCTACACGTTCTCCCCGGATCACCACGAACGTGCGGTCAAAACAAAGCCCTCCTGTCACACAATGGGGGCCGGACGGTGGTTCAGCCCTCCACTTGTTAAGCAGGATCACTCCAGCTCATGGCACAGCTTGAAAAAAACTAGCTTTGTGCAAAATTGGCGCCTTCTAGCAGCTCATCATAGGACGACAATGGAGGTGAACATTACACTGTCTGATGATTCTGTTCGATGTTGCTGTGCAGCTATTTG
Source organism: Ashinkailepas kermadecensis (assembly GCA_034440615.1). Taxonomy (NCBI): domain Eukaryota; kingdom Metazoa; phylum Arthropoda; class Thecostraca; family Neolepadidae; genus Ashinkailepas; species Ashinkailepas kermadecensis. Next base: position 145,342 of record JAOTOM010003898.1, on the reverse strand, counting down.
AAAAAAATAGGATTCACTGAACCCTCATATCCTCTGGACAGATGCATAATTTACTCAAAGAATGGGTAGGCCGAAGTCAGAATGCCCTAAAACGTGGATAATGAATCTGGTGGGCGGGCCAGTAATAAAGTGGGGATGGGGTGGGGGTGGAATGGGACAGGGAGAGGTTTTGAAGTCAGGCATTTGTCGGTAGAGAAAAAGTCGTCCCCAAGAACGGAATCAGGAAGTACTGTCATCCAAAGGACGTAACAGTGCTACTGATATGTGTAATCACTGCAAGCTTGGTCCATGGGCAGTTGAAGCATCGTATTCCAATGGAGTTGTTGCAAGTCACCGAACACCCAGTTTGCTTTCACTTCTTACTGATTATTTTGTATCAGAAAAAAATGCAGCAACATTCATTTTGACCAGCGATTATCCACGATTAATACCCAGGAGAAGGATAATGTTCTGGATGACAAAAATCCAGAACATGGCTATTTTCGAACCCTGGACGAGCGTGAATTGTTGCTGCCGCGGTGGTGCAGAGGCGCATACCGCGCTCCTAGACATGACAAAGCATCATGTGTCACATATATCCTGCTTGGATATGTGAAGAGCAACATGGTGGTTCTTCACGCAAATCGTTGCAAATTAATCATATTAATTAATATTAAATAATATTAATTAATAATCGTTCTCGCACAGACGTAATACGTATACTATGTCGGTATACTACGATATGCTACTACGGTATACTACGGTATGCTACTACGGTATACTACTACATATCTACAGCACACGCGGGACACGCATAATCCACTGCACAATGCACGGCTATCAAAATTGCATGCATACAAACATTTCATGCAATCGGTAAATATGGACTACGCCGACTTTTTGACAGCGGCATAAGCGCATGGGGCGCGTGGCGTAGGCAGCCAACATCGCACATTTTACGTCATATTAGCACAAGAAGTGTAGGCAATGATGTTATGATACGAAATCGTTCAGTACGGGTACTGAAGTTAAGGTGCATTTCTGATCAATATCAGATCATATATCTTCATGCTCAAATGGTTGTAATGAAACACCGTTTATGGTGTAAATCACACTGAGCGAATACCATGTATTAGTGCATCGTAAGGTTCACTTACGTCTTACTCAAATCCGTCACTTACTCAAATCCGTCACGAGTCCTCTTTCTACCATAGCGAATTCTGCTGCATCGCCAGCCCCAGTAGATCCTCCATTGTCTTACACATCGCATCTTCTTCGATCTTCGACCTCTCCGACCGACCGATATTTTGTAGCAGAGACATATAGTGCTGATTTTTACGACGTACGTGTATGGAAACGATTTTCGACTGCATTTCGGACTGTATGACCAACGCAGTCGATGCGCCCCTAAGCCCCCCCCAACAAACTCCATTTCTGAGTGTATGTGGATGGGAGGCAACTGGCCATTTTCGAGTTTTGGGGTGCATGGTCCCTTTCTCCCTGGATCTGCTAGAGTGTCGGGACTGCTCGCCTCGCATTGCAGCGTGGCGAACCGATCTCTCACGGTCGTCTTCTGCGGACAACTATGAGACTGGCTGTAACTGTGACAGTTAAATTCAGTTGCATACATCAAAGTATCGTTCATTAATGTACCTCACCACGAAATTGCGGACCGCTGCCATAAGATTGTAACTCGCATCGGAACATTTTCCGATGTAACCCATGGTGTCATTGCAAATAGTGAAATCGTGCCTGGCGGCCCGATTTCACTGGGTGTCCTTTTTTAGTGATGTCCATCTTCGCCGACTACGTGTCCAAATGGAAATGGAGTAGTACGTTAAAATAGGCCTTGGTGGGGCGGGGATAGCCGAGTGGTTAAGGTGTTGAGCTCCGGATACAAAGGTCCCGGGTTCAACACACGCACCACTCGGGACATTTCCCAATCCAGCGTCCCACCGGCGAAACAGTGTGGGCGGCACCATAAGCCGTGATTGTGCATAAAGTGCGTCGTGAACCACCCAATAAACAAACAAAATAGGCCTTGGTCGGGGTTGAGCGGGCGGCGCGTCGCGCCATGGCCTGCGACTGACCTCGACTGACCTCGATTGACCTCTGATGTTGGCAGATGGGTCGACAGGCGCCCGACGCGCCATGGCCTGCGACTGACCTCGACTGACCTCTGATGTTGGCAGACGGGTCGACAGGCGCCCGACGCGCCATGGCCGGCAACTGACCTCGACTGACCTCTGATGTTGGCAGACGGGTCGACAGGCGGCCGACGCGCCATGGCCTGCGACTGACCTCGACTGACTCTGATGTTGGCAGACGGGTCGACAGTCGGCCGACGCGCCATGGCCTGCGACTGACCTCTACTGACCTCTGATGTTGGCAGACGGGTCCACAGGCGCCCGACGCGCCATGGCCGGCGACTGACCTCGACTGACCTCTGATGTTGGCAGATGGGTCGACAGGCGCCCGACGCGCCATGGCCTGCGACTGACCTCGACTGACCTCTGATGTGGCAGACGGGTCGACAGGTGCCCGACGCGCCATGGCCTGCGACTGACCTCTGATGTGACAGACGGGTCGACAGGTGCCCGACGCGCCATGGCCTGCGACTGACCTCGACTGACCTCTGATGTGACAGACGGGTCGACAGGTGCCCGACGCGCCATGGCCTGCGACTGACCTCGACTGACCTCTGATGTTGGCAGACGGGTCGACAGGCGCCCGACGCGCCATGACCTGCGACTGACCTCGACTGACCTCTGATGTGACAGACGGGTCGACAGGTGCCCGACGCGCCATGGCCTGCGACTGACCTCGACTGACCTCCGATGTGACAGACGGGTCGACAGGTGCCCGACGCGCCATGGCCTGCGACTGACCTCGACTGACCTCGACTGACCTCTGATGTTGGCAGATGGGTCGACAGGCGCCCGACGCGCCATGGCCTGCGACTGACCTCGACTGACCTCTGATGTGACAGACGGGTCGACAGGTGCCCGACGCGCCATGGCCTGCGACTGACCTCGACTGACCTCTGATGTGACAGACGGGTCGACAGGTGCCCGACGCGCCATGGCCTGCGACTGACCTCGACTGACCTCTGATGTGACAGACGGGTCGACAGGTGCCCGACGCGCCATGGCCTGCGACTGACCTCGACTGACCTCTGATGTGGCAGACGGGTCGACAGGTGCCCGACGCGCCATGGCCTGCGACTGACCTCGACTGACCTCTGATGTGGCAGACGGGTCGACAGGCGCCCGACGCGCCATGGCCTGCGACTGACCTCGACTGACCTCTGATGTGACAGACGGGTCGACAGGTGCCCGACGCGCCATGGCCTGCGACTGACCTCGACTGACCTCTGATGTGGCAGACGGGTCGACAGGTGCCCGACGCGCCATGGCCTGCGACTGACCTCGACTGACCTCTGATGTGGCAGACGGGTCGACAGGCGCCCGACGCGCCATGGCCTGCGACTGACCTCGACTGACCTCTGATGTGGCAGACGGGTCGACAGGTGCCCGACGCGCCATGGCCTGCGACTGACCTCGACTGACCTCTGATGTGGCAGACGGGTCGACAGGCGCCCGACGCGCCATGGCCTGCGACTGACCTCGACTGACCTCTGATGTTGGCAGACGGGTCGACAGGTGCCCGACGCGCCATGGCCTGCGACTGACCTCGACTGACCTCTGATGTGGCAGACGGGTCGACAGGCGCCCGACGCGCCATGGCCTGCGACTGACCTCGACTGACCTCTGATGTTGGCAGATGGGTCGACAGGCGCCCGACGCGCCATGGCCTGCGACTGACCTCGACTGACCTCTGATGTGACAGACGGGTCGACAGGTGCCCGACGCGCCATGGCCTGCGACTGACCTCGACTGACCTCTGATGTGGCAGACGGGTCGACAGGCGCCCGACGCGCCATGGCCTGCGACTGACCTCGACTGACCTCTGATGTGGCAGACGGGTCGACAGGTGCCCGACGCGCCATGGCCTGCGACTGACCTCGACTGACCTCTGATGTGGCAGACGGGTCGACAGGTGCCCGACGCGCCATGGCCTGCGACTGACCTCGACTGACCTCTGATGTGGCAGACGGGTCGACAGGCGCCCGACGCGCCATGGCCTGCGACTGACCTCGACTGACCTCTGATGTTGGTAGACGGGTCGACAGGCGCCCGACGCGCCATGGCCTGCGACTGACCTCGACTGACCTCTGATGTGGCAGACGGGTCGACAGGTGCCCGACGCGCCATGGCCTGCGACTGACCTCGACTGACCTCTGATGTGGCAGACGGGTCGACAGGCGCCCGACGCGCCATGGCCTGCGACTGACCTCGACTGACCTCTGATGTGACAGACGGGTCGACAGGTGCCCGACGCGCCATGGCCTGCGACTGACCTCGACTGACCTCTGATGTGGCAGACGGGTCGACAGGTGCCCGACGCGCCATGGCCTGCGACTGACCTCGACTGACCTCTGATGTTGGTAGACGGGTCGACAGGCGCCCGATGCGCCCATCGTCGGCGGACACAAGGGCCCCGTGCTGGACGTCGCCTGGGACCCATTCAACGACAACGTGATCGCCTCGTCATCAGAAGACTGCGTCGTGAAAGGTGGGCGTGGCCGCGCTGAACCGGCCTAGGCACCCTGTCCTGTCCGCATGTCCCCATTGCTACGCCACTGATTTGTGACAACCATGCCCATCCACTCTTCCTCCCGAGCACTAAATCACCCTTAAATTTGCTTTATAAATGTGTTTGTGCAAAAACTCGTCCCATCGCTTTTTTGCGTCCTGAGGGTGTATGATCTAATTAGAAGCCGGATAACATTGGAAATGGGACAGAACTGACCATTGAGATGCACGGTCCTGCTAAAAGTCGATAAAACGATGCCCCTGCGTGGGACATGAGTTTGGCATGCCGTGGGCGTGGTGTTTGGTCAGCAGAGATCGCGCTCTATGTGTTCGTGCAAGGGAGGGCTCGCGGCGTGGAAACAATAGGTCTGCAGCCACTCGAGTGATACCGGTTGCCACCACTTCAGCACTGCACCGAACTGCATTGTAAAACACGATGCTGCTGACTTGCCAGTCAACAGCGCTTCGCCTATTCTGTGTCAAACTGGAGCACGGCCGCCGTGGAGCGAACACGAAGCGATCTGCCGTGCGGTGCTCTCCCCGCTCTACGCGCGTCGTTGCCGCCCGGCGGTGAATCACCGCGCCGGCCGCAGAAGTGCACGCACTCGGCGGGAGGCGGCCCTTTGCTCGGCCGTGTTTGTACTTGACGGAAATGTGACACGCGTTACCAAACAGAGCGCAGTGCGAGTGAGGTCTGCGCGCGGCCGAGTGGAGGCCAACGGACGCGGCTGCGGATGGAGCGGCGCCTCCGGGCGTCCCGGGTCGCCGGCACGGGCCACCCGGAGGCGCCGCCGCCGCTCGACCGGCCGGCCCACTTTCGATTGCCAGCGCGGCGAGTCGTGCGCCGGCCGGCGCTCCTCGTCTCACGCGTAATCGCCCACCCCGCAAGTGGGCGGCGGCGGCGGCGGCGCGACGGCAGCGGTGGCGGCACCGCGCCGCTTCACGCCGTTTCGCCGCCGCCTCGACGTGACCCTGACCGATTAGGGCTGACCGCGGCGCGGCGCATTGCCGTATTTGGCGAGTACGCCGCGTTGGCGGCCGACGACGCGGCGGCTCCACGCAGCGCGCCGACACACGCCGCAGACGCCCGCTGACGTCATCGCGAACAGGCAGGGATGGTGGACGCCCCGGAGGCCTTGCCGACGCCGGCCGGGCAGGGCTCACTGGGCCGGCTTTGCCAAGAAACTGCCACTCTGGAAATGTCGCTCCTGGTCGGCGTAGATAAATGTTTTGCCAGGTTGCCGGTGGCGGAACAAGACGCGGGACCCCGGCGCGGTTTGGGCCCAGGTATTTGGTGGATATCTACTAGATCTGCTGGTTTGAGCCTGTCGGTGATGATCTGCATTCAGTCAGTGGCGGAGTTTGGGGCGATGGGGCATGTCCCCCGGGTCCGGAAGGATCCAAAGGGGGGCCGTTGAACACGTGTTTTAACATACATGTACGTTATGACGAAACACGTTCAATTTGCCACTGAGGGGGCATTCGGGCGACCGGAGAGAACACCAGTGCCGATAACTGAAGGGTCCCTGAGCCGACATGAGGGGCCCGGGGCTGATGGACATGGTCCCGTGATCCCCTTCAGTGAGTCCCGCTCATGTTTTCTCGTATAGCGACTCGTTCCTCCCTCCCCTCCCCATCCCCCGCTCTCTCCTCCCCTCCCCTCCCTTCCCCTCGGTCTGGACCTGGTCTTCGTCCCGCCACTGACACAGCACATGCTGTAGTACAAACATACCACAGCTGGTCCGTCCGGCCGGTGACGCCGTGTGTGTTCTCCGTGTGGCAGTACCATGTGCTTGTCTACAGTATGACAGTACCACTTCCGTATATCAGTACGGAACTACCACCCGTGTTGATGCCTGGTGTGTTTCAGCATTTCAGTGTCATGTGTGTGTCTTCAGTGTGGCAGTGTCATGTGCGTGTCTTCAGTGTGGCAGTACCGTGTGCGTATCTTCAGTGTGACAGTACCATGTGTATGTCTGCAGTGTGACTGTACCATGTGTGTGTCTTCAGTGTGGCAGTTACCATGTGCGCGTCTTCCATGTGGCAGTACCATGTGCGCGTCTTAAGTATGACAGTACTATGTGTGTGACTGGCATCGTGTGTGCACGTTTTCAGTATGGCAGTGCCATGTGCGTGTCTTTAGTATGGCAGTGCCATGTGCGTGTCTTTAGTATGGCAGTGCTGTGTGTGACTGACATCATATGTGCATGTCTTCAGTATGGCAGTGCCATGTGTATGACTGGCGTCATGTGTGCATGTCTTCAGTATGGCAGTGCCATGTGTGTGACTGGCATCATATGTGCATGTCTTCAGTATGGCAGTGCCATGTGTGTTACTGGCATCATATGTGCATGTCTTCAGTATGGCAGTGCCATGTGTGTGGCTGGCGTCATGTGTGTGTGTATCTTCAGTATGACAGTGCCATGTGTGTGTGTCTTCAGTATGACAGTGTCATGTGACTCGACCTAGGATGGACCTCACTATATAACAGACGACGCATACACGAGCTGATACTTTATCATAAATTAAGCGACTCGGAACAGAACACACCAAACTATATCAGTACTATCATACCTCAAACACGTGAGCACGAGATAGGCAGGGAACTTCGTAACGCAAGCCATCACACATTAGCTGTAAACCATACATCATCCTTTAAAAAATCGTTCTTCCCAGCTACCGGACGTCTTTGGAACAGCCTAAGCGAAAGCACACGCTGCCTCCCCCACATCTCCTTCAAGAAAGCGATTACGCAGCAGTTCGGTGTGCCCAGTCCACCAAAATTCTACACTTTTGGATAAAAAAAGGCAACTCCCTTCATACCAGACTTCGGGTTGACATGTTTCATCTAAACTCCCATCTATTTCGAATTCAAAAGCGTGCATCTCCCGAATGTTCTTGCGGCTGCCAAAACGAAAATGTCCGGCACCTAATTCTAGATTGTCCAAATCACATTGACCTTCGAAATAAACTATTCAACAACATTTCACAACATCTTTGCCAGAATTTTCCAGAATTCCAGCCACTAACCAAGCTTCGTATCCTGCTACATGGGGACGGATTGAGCGAAAACGACGGTTGGGTGGTGGCTTGCCATTTTCACAACTTTTTATTCGAAACCCATAGATTTAACATGAACTAACATTGCTAACCAGTTAATAATGGCCTAAAGTTGCACTAAATTGGGGTCGCGACCCATCCTGGATTGGGCGGTGGCTTCACGGGTGATCTGTGGCGTCGGCGGTTAGGGATATATTAGAAAATATCAGATTGTGAAGAGTGTGCTAATGTTTAAATTTTGCTACAATGTCAATCCACAACTTCAGATAGGTGCCATGATTTAAGCACCTAGTGCTTCTGCACCATTCTGAGAGAATGTCCAACATAATTGAAAGATAATTGCAATAAACGTTATGATGATGATGATGATGATGTGTGCGTGTCTTCAGTATGGTAGTGCTATGTGTGTGTCTTCAGTATGGCAGTGCCATGTGTGTGTGTGTCTTCAGTATGACAGTGCCATGTGTGTAACTTGCATCATATGTGCATGTCTTCAGTATGGCAGTGCCATGTGTGTGACTGGCATCATATGTGCATGTCTTCAGTATGGCAGTGCCATGTGTGTGACTGGTATCATGTGTGCATGTCTTCAGTATGGCAGACTATGTGACTGGCATCATGTGGGCGTGTCTTCATTATGACAGTGCCATGTGTGTGACTGGCATCATGTGTGCATGTCTTCAGTATGGCAGTGCCATGTGTGTGACTGGCATCATGTGTGCTTGTCTTCAGTATGGCAGTACTATGTGACTGGCATCATGTGGGCGTGTCTTCATTATGACAGTGTCATGTGTGTGACTGACATCATGTGTGCATGTCTTCAGTATGGCAGTGCCATGTGTGTGACTGGCATCATATGTGCATGTCTTCAGTATGGCAGTGCCATGTGTGTGACTGGCGTCATGTGTGTGTGTCTTCAGTATGACAGTGCCATGTGTGTGACTTGCATCATATGTGCATGTCTTCAGTATGGCAGTGCCACGTGTGTGACTGGCATCATATGTGCATGTCTTCAGTATGGCAGTGCCATGTGTGTGACTGGCGTCATGTGTGTGTGTGTCTTCAGTATGACAGTGGCATGTGTGTGACTGGCATCATGTGTGCCTGTCTTCAGTATGGCAGTACTATGTGACTGGCATCATGTGGGCGTGTCTTCATTATGACAGTGCCATGTGTGTGACTGGTATCATGTGTGCGTGTCTTCAGTATGACAGTGTCATGTGTGTGACTGGCATCATGTGTGCGTGTCTTCAGTATGGCAGTACTATGTGACTGGCATCATGTGGGCGTGTCTTCATTATGACAGTGCCATGTGTGTGACTGGCATCATGTGTGCATGTCTTCAGTATGGCAGTGCCATGTGTGTAACTGACGTCATGTGGGCGTGTCTTCAGTATGGCAGATGTTCGAATACGGCCTGACGCGGACGATGACCGACCCGGTGGTGGACCTGGTGCACCACCAGCGGCGCGTCGGCCTCATCCTGTGGCACCCGTCGGCGAGCAACGTGCTGCTCAGCGCCGGCTCCGACAACTTGATCGTCGTGTGGAACGTCGGCACCGGCGAGGCGATGGTGGTCATCGACACGGTGCCCGACCAGATCTGGTCGGCCAGCTGGGCCTGGGACGGCTCCAAGCTGCTCGTCACCAGCAAGGACAAAAAGATCCGGGTGCTGGACCCGCGCTCCGGCGAGGTTGAGGAGGTGAGAGGTCGAGGCGAGTCGAGCGCGCCGATGCACACGGAATCGGTCAGGTGGTTCGCCGGTTTTGGAGGGACGATTCTGCGCTATCTTGATGTTGGTTGCACCCTGCTCATATCATTGCCTTTCCGCTTCATTTCACCCGTAGCCTATTGTAGTGAGTGTGAATGCTGGGACCGATTTTTTCCTGAGAGTCTGAGTTCACTCGAACTCTGAATAAATAGTGTGATTTATCAGAAGCATCATTTATTTTTTTTTCAAACTAAGTATCAGTCTGTTATCTTCAGCCAGTATGTTATGGAATTAATCATGGGGAAGCTCACGTACTGTTTGTAATGTAGCTGACCAACGTCAAGCTGGAGCTAATGTGGTGTTAAGTGACCCATGTGTGCAACGCGTGCCGTCGGTAGCGATACCCACGTGTTACATGCCACCAGTGGTGACTCCCACGTGTTACGCGCCGTCCGTGGCGACACCCCCGTGTTACGTGTCGTCGGTGGCGACACCCACGTGTTACGTGCCGTCTGTGGCGACACCCCGTGTTACGTGTCGTCGGTGGCGACACCCACGTGTTACGTGCCGTCAGTGGTGACTCCCACGTGTTACGTGCCGTCGGTGGCGACACCTACGTACTGATCCTGTTCACTCTGGCGTGTAGCGTGGGCCAGTCATCGGCGGCATGTCTGTGTGGTGACGTCACTGCCACGCTGATGCGATCTCTCACTGATCACAGCCGGCCCGACCGGCTGAACTGAACGGTGTCGGGTCGTCACCGTACGGCTCCGCCTATATTCTCTGAGACTCGCCGTCTCTCTACTGTATTCAACTGGCGTTGCTTTCGCTGCTGACGAAATTGTCAGCAGAATCAGATCAGATGTCTGTTAGTTAGTTAGTTATTAGGTTTTTGGTCGCATAAACTGCATTGGTTATGCAGCGCCCAGAATGTGTGTTCTACCCGGCCCTTTGTTCAGCACCGGTCCGACAGAGGCCATGTCGGTACTGTCTCCTGTATCGAGAAGAGGCATATTGGATGGTTGCCAGAATTTTGCAGGACCGGCTCATCGTGCTGCTCCCTTTCTAGTAGATTCTGAGAGCTGACATTCCCATTTGCATTAACTCTCTGGAATGTCGTTTTGAGAACATGTTTAACTGGGTGCAGGTAGTTAATTGATGATAGAGCTCAAGTGGGCAAATATACGACCATATGCACCCTAGCTATTTTCGTCGTGAATTACTTTAGTCGTTGATGAATTTTTAGTGGTGCCCGGGCGCCATGAAAAGTAACGGCCACAGGTCTATTGGTGGGAGAGCCCGATCTAGCACATTGCAGACAATTGTTCAGCATAGAGACCAAACGCTGTGACCGTCTCGACAGGAGGCCACGTCGCACGAGGGCAGCAAAGGATCTCGCGCCATCTTCCTGAAGAACGGCCTGGTCTTCACCACCGGCTTCAGCCGGATGTCGGAGCGGCAGTACTCGCTGCGCGCGCCCGGCCACCTCAACGACCCCATCGTCATGGTGGAGCTGGACACCAGCAACGGCGTCATGTTTCCGCTTTACGATCCGGACACCAACCTGGTCTACCTTTGCGGAAAAGTAAACACCCGCGCACCCGCCACGTCCACCCCCGAAATCATAAAGTCCACAGCTCACTTCTGTAATCACCCGCGCGCCAGCCACGTGAAGTGTATTTTGATCCTCCAACACCAGTATTTCACGTATCTCATTATATTTATCGCTGGTCTTCGTAGTATAATTACCAGAAAACACGATGTTACACCACTGTAAAGAAAAAGGTTGCTGTGTTATGTTCACAAGTTGCTGCTGTCGCGATCGGAACAGCTCGTAAGCTGATTGGTTGGCGCTGACGATATCGCTGTAACATATTAGCGCTGAGAAACTGAACTCTGGTAACCCGATTCAAGTCTGTCTGCTATCTGGTGTAGCAAGGGTAGGCAAATTGTGGGATAGCGGGTCGGGTGGGTAAAAATAAGTATGCTGATTGATAACTAGCGACTTACCCTACGATCCTATCTGTTCAGTTCAAATTCGACGCCATATGCTGGCCATTCCCTTTAAACGGTCGAAGTGCACGAGTTTTGCACAGCAAGTTTAGTCATTCCTCATCGTCTATGCTATCGCTGTAGAATGGAGGTAGGGAGATGGGAGGGCAGATAGGGCTGGCATTCTTTATAGCGGGTGTGTGTTTAGCGCGGCTCCGTGGTCCTGAGTTATAGCGACGTCCATGTCTGACGTGATGTGGTCCTCTGGTTGCAGTGTTGCCAGGGCCTCACAAATGATTCGTCCTCCAGACAACACCTTGTACCATCCAATGCACAACTGCACTTGAGTGCCAACTGCTGAACCTTTTGCAGCGTAGCGAAGCGAGACTTGGCCCTTGATGCAGTGTATGGATCCGCCGGCGAACGAATGGGAAACCTTTTGGGCACGTGTTGTTGCTGTGCAAGAGAAGCTGTTCGACTCGTTTAGCCCACCTCTGCTAAGTTTCTGCTGCTGATGCACACTGGTACATGAGTGTACTTGTCATATCTTATATCAGCACTTTTTCCAAGAGGTTCATCTCGGCAATGCGGTAAAAAAATGGCACAAGAAGGGTGTTATAGGGTTTTGTGTTCCCTGTTTGTGCCAAATGTTCGATGGTTCTATGCCAGCCGTCAGTGGCCACTGGAGAGATAATCAGCCCTCGGCGACGAATCATCGTGAAGTCAAGAATGTCCATGCGAAAACGCGCTGCTCAAAATCGATTCCCTGCTACTTCCATATGATTCTGTTGATGCCATTGGGCGTTGTTTTCGCAGGGTGACAGTGTTATCCGGTACTTTGAAATAACGCCAGAGCCACCATTCGTACACTACATCAACACGTTCCAGACTCCCGACCCGCAGCGCGCGATAGGTGAGTGACGAGCTGCTCTGCTCACCGTTCAGTTTCCTGACTAGGTGGCCGCCACTGAGAAACGCTGTGCGGCAGCTGTATGACGCGTCTGGACCAGGGCCGCTCTGTGTCAGCACCTCGGTCCGCGCCATCTGGGGGCGGAACACACCCAGGCGGTCCGGTCGTGATCGCTGGAGAACTGCACGGCGACACACAACCATTAGACATGGCTCATGACACGCCCTCTCCCTCGGATCTTGTAATCTTTGTGGTCAGGCTGTTTCTGTTTTCTGTTCAAATCACCATATACCCTAAACGCCATAAAACGCCATAAAACCCTAAAATCAGCCGATTGAAGTTAATTCACCGAGCCGTGGCTAATTTCTGAAATCGTAGTTTTTGCGTTATTTGCTGTAAGTTAGTGTGCCTAGACAATTGACGTTTCATGTTTTCATACTTCCTCAGACTACGCGGTGACACTGGTGACCTGGTCAATGCCAAATGAACTTGTCCAGAGATAGTGGCCTCGGATTGCGTTGTTGGACATAACATGCCTTGATGGACCTTTGCACCATCTGAATTCAATTTCAGTGATCATTCGTTACCCCATCGCGCCCTTAAGCCCAAATAACCAACCTTACCCCATAAAGTCCAAGGTACCATCTTAAAGCATTTGCCAGCCATGTGCTTGGTGTGAGCTGTGAAGATTTCACCTGGCCTGGTCCGTGAACTGTATATTTGAGGACATATGAAATGTCGCTGTATGTGTACGGTTGTCGCGTGAGCCTTCCAATTGCTGGTGAAATGGCGAATGGAGATGGCATCCCTCTCCCGCTTCCGTTCGAATGGTGAGGTTGGCGAAACACTCGGATCGTCAAGGTTGTGCACAGATGAAAGCGAGATGACATCAGCGTATCTCCATACGTGTTTCTCGCTATGTAATATTATCCCGTGCCCTCTCTCCGGTCAGATCCCCCACCCCGCCTCGAGGAAGTGGGTTCTTAAAGACCCTAGGTTAACTTCAAATATAAGCTTTACACGAAAACGAACGAGGTACCATCGGAAATATGTCTACGAATATGGTCCGAAATGGTCTTATTGTTTATTTTTGGATAATTTTCAAAGTCAAAATGTGTTTTTATAGAAAAATCGATGTTTCAGAAACGTTTCATGTCGGCTTATTAGGATAGTTTAGGCCTTCAGTGCAACTGGGACACTATTTAGGCCATGGAAACTCGAAATAAATCGTAAAACAGCGGTGTCTACATAGGCTTAGCCCACATTCCGCACTTCATTGTGACCCGACAGGCCGCCTGACGAACGTCAAATGAATGGATAAGAGACTCCTCCTGGTGCTTCTGCATGCATGCCAAGGTAAAAGTGACGTTAGATGAGCATGCATGTTACACAAAAAAAATAGGAAAATTGGCCAAAAAGTGGCTGTGGCCTGAGGTCGCCGACCTGACATGTAACAAAAATCCTAGTGATACGCTTCGGAGACACTGCCCAATTGCACTGACGTAGCAACTTTCATTTCAATATTTCTTCATGTGTGAGTTGTCTATCCAGAAACATTTTTGGAGGTGGTCCTCTGACTTGAGCTAGGTCAATGACCTTACATGACCCGTGATGGAAATTTTCACTTCAGATAATAATGATCAAAGAAAATGTACTGTAAGTTTTGTGGCCTCGCGGTTTTCCCCGCTATCGCCGAAAATCTTTAGGGGACGTAACACCGCCGCCCTCAAAGGCTAGGGGATGGGTATGGTGTGCGGGTGGAGATTTCACTTCCTTGTCAAGCCTCGTCTTCTTAAAACAAAAGTATTCGTTGATGCTTTTCATTTGCCACTATTCTTACCCATCAAATAATTATGGCCAATGTTATAAGCTCACCTATATAAGTTGAAATATTGCTGGAGACTTACTTTGCAATCCGTTTTTTTATGGGCGGCCGAAATCCATGTCATTCTTATCGTTCTTCTTTAGGTATCCTGATCGTTGTGTAACTTTTGTGATGTCAGCTTATTTGACATGTAATATGTTATGAGCATTATGCATTTATTTTGTTCGCTACATATCCTCACCGCGAATTGCTGCTGCTACTGCACGTCTCCTGACCGCGTATCGCTGCTGCCACTGGCCCTCTCCTGACCGTGTATCGCTGCTGCCACTGGCCCTCTTCTGACGGTGTATCGCTGCTGCCACTGGCCGCCTCCTGACCGTGTATCGCTGCTGCCACTGGCCGTCTCCTGACCTGACTGTTTGGCACTGATGTTTGCATGACTTGGCACCTATCGGCTCCATTTCTGAAAGGGAATGACCACCTTAGTTGCTGTTAATACCTATGATCATTTATGGAGAACTTCTACAAAGGAGCCCAATGAAAGGCGAGAGTAAGTTGGGATCTTTATGACGTCTCTCGCAGCAGGTTCCAGAAGGTTAACGTGGAGCGCAGGGCGATCAAATTATGCTGCTGGTTCTAAAAGTATGACTGATCTTGCTTTGTTGTGGTCAGAACAGCAGCGACTGCGTGTACCTGGCATCTGGCGGTCATTACCACACACAAGTGAACAGTTTGTACGAAACACTTTCATACTTGTCAGCTCACCAGTGAGAAAATGTACAATATTGAGGCTTCAACCGAAGGGTGACCTGAGTAGACTACAGTATCTTCTATTTGTCGTTCCTTTTTCTGCTTGAAGGCTTGCTAACTGCCTGTAGTTTCTGTTTCTCCTCGACCATTGGGCGCACGAGGTCACGGTTCGACACGGTGTATGCTGCCGGGCGCGTGGCGGCAGCCCAAGCTGTGCTGCGCCCAGTGGGTGTAGGGACCGTGCCAAGTGCAGCAGCTGTGTGCCGGATGTCGTGACTGAGCTGTGACGTCCACCTCCGTTGGCAGGGATGATGCCGAAGCGGGGCTGTGACGTGTCAGCGTGCGAGATCGCGCGATTCTTCCGTGTCAACAACAGTGGCTTCGCCGCCGTACACCCCTTCGTTGTGCCGAGGAAGGTGAGACTGCTGGCCAGGCGCTACCAGTACTGCGACGGCTGCCGTCTGTTCGGCGGTGTTGTGGCCGCTGATGATCGCTATCGGCGGTGCGTCCTAAAACTCAAATAACCAACTAACCTGTTCGGCGGTGACGCAAATCTGTCATGTGGTGCCTCAGAACTGGCTGGGATCTGCAGCGGCAACGTCAAACCGAATCGATCAGGGACACGAAGGGCGAGCAGGCTGGTCAGGCCCGATTGCTAATATGAGATACGCAATCGACCTCCCAAAGCGTGACATGGGCGCAGCATACGTGAGCCCACGGCCAGCACCCCCGCCCCCAGTCCGCGCCGATGGACCAGTTCAAGAATGTGAGGAAAACTCAATCAAGCCTTCCCATGACTAGGTCACCTCAATCCCGTAGGCGGTTGTCGTCAGCGCAAAATGACCTTGGCAGTCGATGTGCCCCTGTGCCCAAATGACCTGATTGACGGCGAACCTTGGGATAGTGTGGGAGCTACCACCATCAATATATATGTATATATATATATATATACATACATATACACACATATACACGCGGTGTGTAAAAAAAAAAATATTTAGAATATGCTGAAAGAACACCGTTCAGGTGACACAGAATAACACAGCAGCCCTCAAAGTACTTTCCTCCCATATCCACGCACCGGCGCAAGTGACTTCCACTGCTGGAAGCACCTGTGGAAGTCGTTCTTCGGCAGGATTTTGGGAAAGTTCTGCGATGCCACCTTCGTGGCCTCCAGGCCGTTGACTCTTCTCCTTCAGCTCAGATGTCAGCCTCGGGAACAGCCAGAAATCACAGGGAGCCAGATCTGCGGAGTAGGGAGGGTGGTGAACCATCTTCGCCCCCACATCTGTCATTCAGCCGGTCACCAGCAAACATATGTGCGTCGGCGCGTTGTCTTGGCGGAAGAGCCAGTCGCCTGATGCCCACAGCTCAGGCCTCTTCTCCTTCTGACGTCCCCTCGAAGTCGCCGGATAACTTCTAGATATAAACTTTTATTGACAGTCTGCTGGGTGGGGACCCACTCCAAGTGCACGATGCCTCTGAAGTCGAAGAAGACCATCAACATCAGCTTCGTATCCCTTGCCATACTGGGTCGTGGTGATTCTGGATGGCTCACTGCATTGGCATCCTTTTTCTCTCAGGATCATAACAGTGGATCGAACTTTCGTTGACTTTCACTCTCTCAAGGAATCTTTGGTCCACCTCCAACTTGCTTAAGATGTCCTGAGAGCACCTGATCCCGACCTCTTTCTGATCAGCAGTGAGAAGTTTTGGCACATATTTGGTAGTAATCAGCATGCTGGTCGAGGCACCCTAAAACCCAAATAAGATCTTTCGCATGTTCAACTTCTCCGTCATGATGTGATGTATCATGCCTTCACTCAGTACGGATTCAGCAGACAGGTGTCTGATGGTGGCTTGACGGTCATCTGCGAGTAGTTGGCGAATCTTTCCCACATGTTCGTCGTCCGAGGCATCAACAAGACAACCAGCCCTCTCTTTGTGACGGGTTTCCGGGTCTCCGCTGTTGCATCTTGAAAACCAGCGGTGCCCCCGTGCCTGTGACGTGGCCTGATCACCATAAGCCTACTGAAGTAATCCAATGATTTTCTGAGGCGTTTTCTTGAGAAGAAAGCAACACTTGATCCGGTACCGCTGCCCGAAATTCGCCTCCATGGCGCCACCTGGCCGCGCAGCGCGCGAGCATCGCAGACGAAAAAAATGGATGCACATCAAACGCACGTGCAGCTAAAATGCTCGTGCTCCTGGCCGTGTTCCTGGGAGTCAGACAGTTCTGAAATTCTGCACGTGGGTGTGTATAATACCCAACTCTGCCATGTAAAGATTTCATATCGATGTGGCAGCCGCTAGTATGTGTTTGCCAAAAAATCTTATTATTTTATCTTATATCTTAAAAATATATATTATATATGTATATATATATATATATATATATATATATATATATATATATATATATATATATATATATATATATATATATATAAAATATCTATGTATATATATATATATATATATATACATATATACATATATATATATATATATGTATATATATATATATATATATATATATATATATATATATATATATATATATATATATATATATATATATATATATATATATATATATATATTATCATACGCATGAAAAGCGCGCTCCAGTTGGCAATAACTGTCCGCTCTGGCAGGGATCAAGTGGAATTCAACAAATTAAAGCAAATCAAACCACACCTAGCGCTGTGGCCCTCGTCCTTCAGCCAAACTAGAAGGGACGAGGTGGCCATCTGTCGACTCAGAATTGGTCACACGCTAGCCACTCATAGGTATTTGTGCGGGGAAGAAAGGCCGAAATGTGTGAGGTGTAATGCCGCGCTGACTGTGCACCATGTGCTGGTGGCGTGCGCAGCATATACGGAAGAATGTAGTCGTCACTTCGGATATGATGATAATACTCTAAAGTTGGACGACTTGTTGGAAAATGATTCCCGATTTTTACAAAACAGCGGTTTTGTGCTTCCTTGCAGAGATAGGATTTGAAGTAATATACACACCTTCCTAGCTTATAATTTGCTTCCCCAGATATGTTCTATTAACCGCCCTTCTATGTGACAATCTGATGTGTGATTAAGCAAGCTTGTTATGGGTTCAATATAACCCACTGGGGTTGACGCACCCTAAAACCCCAATAATCATCATCCGCTCTGGCAGGGCTTATGTTGTTCGTCAGTACCTGGAAACCCAGCTCAAAGTACAAAGAGGTAGCAGAATAGCAGATGAAAGAAGACAATTATGTCCTACCTCCCGCGGTCCGACAGTGGGGAAACCCCAGAAGAAAACTGCGATTTGGAGTTTTGTTCAGCCGACGATGAGTACTGGGACATGCCCGGGACAAATGTTGCCAGAGTTCCCGAAACGATCGTAATGGTGAATTAGCGGTGATGGTGGGAGTGTTGGGATGAATAATCCGCCGTACTGAATGACGTCATGGTTGTGAAAATGACCTTACACACGCTGTAAATACAGAATAAGGATATCGAAGTTTGGGGTGAGTTGGGTCGACAGTAGAATAAAATGTGAGCATACTTTACGATCCTGTCGGTGCAGGTGCGGTGCTGCCCTGCACAGGGTTGTGGGAATTTTCCCGACGTCTTCACTCGTGATATGTGCTATGCTATCCTCAAAATTGATGCGTATCTTAGCTGACGGCCACCGTGGAGAGGTCACGCGGTGGAGAGGTCAATTTAACTATGGTAGATGTGTGTAGCGTGTTCTGCGAACGTACAGTCGTCGTGCTGCTGACTGTCTCTGCTCTGCCGGCCATTTGTACCCGTCTGATCGAACGTCCCGTTGATGGTGGCGGAGCGCCGTCGTGACAGGACGCCCTTGGTGATGTACCAACAGCATCACGTCATAACAAGAACACCGCCAATTATATCACGGTGTTCATCATTTACGATATGATCAGTCGTCAGGTGGGCGCAAAATGGCCTCACTGTCGCCACGCCCCTCAATTAAAATTCATCGACTGGGATGGGGTGTTCGGAGGCGGTGACGTGCTGTGTTGGGTGCTGAGTTGACCGGAGATGCGGGAGGATGCGTGCGGCGGCCGCCGGGCTGGTATCGATTAGACGAGTGTCGGCTGCCGGCCTGACGTCGCGGCGGGAACGTCGGCGATCGGTGTCCCTGACGGCGACCTCGGACGGCTGGTGGGTGGGCTCACAGCGCGACACGGGCAGGTGACGTGCGGTCACGGCCGGTGTCCCTGGCGGCGATCTCGGACGGCTGGTGGGCGGGCTCACAGCGCGACACGGGCAGGTGACGTGCGGACACGGTCGGTGTCCCTGACGGCGACCTCGGACGGCTGGTAGGCGGGCTCACAGCGCGACACGAGGAGGTGACGTGCGGTCGCGGCCGGTGTCCCTGACGGCGACCTCGGACGGCTGGTGGGCGGGCTCACAGCGCGACACGAGGAGGTGACGTGCGGTCGCGGCCGGTGTCCCTGGCGGCGATCTCGGACGGCTGGTGGGCGGGCTCACAGCGCGACACGGGCAGGTGACGTGCGGACACGGCCGGTGTCCCTGACGGCGACCTCGGACGGCTGGTGGGTGGGCTCACAGCGCGACACGAGGAAGTGACGTGTGGTCACGGCCGGTGTCCCTGGCGGCGACCTCGGACGGCTGGTGGGCGGGCTCACAGCGCGACACGAGGAGGTGACGTGCGGACACGGTCGGTGTCCCTGACGGCGACCTCGGACGGCTGGTGGGTGGACTCATAGCGCGACACGAGCAGGTAACGTGCGGACACGGTCGGTGGGCTGTGCTTGTCTGACACGGTTCTCCAATTGTGTCTCGGTGAGAGTGAAAAATTCGGCCGCATGGTCCTGACTGTCGCGCTTGGATTTTCGCCTCGCAGCTGTCTGGAAGTCGTTGCAATGGAACGAGTCCGCAGGATCTAGAACTATGCTTTAAGTTTGTCTTCGACTCTTATCTTTATCTTCACCTTGATTAACGTGGTCGGATAGAGTTGTGCAGAGCAGCGTTGGAAAATAAAAATAAAAGCAGCGTTCGAAAATACGGGTTCCGCTGAACCCGGAAGTGTTCATCTTATGGCCTTTGGATAGCTTGAATTCAACATCTTGTATATTTTCGCAGTCGTGGGATCCGGAGAACTTGTTATCTTCTCATATTGTTTGGAAGATGGGCCGTGGACAAGAGCAGGCCATTGGCTTTTCTGATGCGTTCTCTGCTGATGTGCCTCCATGCTGGCTGTCTGTTGGGTACCTGTCTGCAGCGTCCAGCATCGTCTCGCCGTCCATTGTGTCTGTAGGCGAGCTTCCCTGACGGTGAGCGACCGTGACGTCGCTGCTGTGGTTATTGCTTTATTATCTGAGGCTGGCCACACCCAACCGGGTGCTAGCTGCTGGCCGCTGAGGAATCAGTCAGCACGTGAAACTGAATCCGACACACCATCCGACACACCTGCAGGTGCTATGTTTGCAAAAATTGCCGCTGACCAAAACAAAATATTGACTCCGGTGTTTTGACGATTTTGATGACTGGTTAAGTAGATCGTGATCGTGGCTTGGGAAAGTTATCTCAGAGTTGGGAGCAAAAGCCATTTTCAAGTTGTTCTGTTGATGCAAAAGGTAGGGATCATCCAAAGTGTTTGTGTGTGAGGGGAGGCAGCTTCCCCCTTCGCCCCTACACACCAATTCGTGGTGATAATGTACCATGCTGTTTTGTGTGTGACGTTTTTAGGTTCAGAAAGGACTTGCGTCTATCGTTCATCGGTAACCATAGTCTTCCGCACGTTGGGTCCTAACGTGGATTTTCAGTATATTCGTTCTGTTGGGTTCTCCTCGCCTTAATGACCTCTGACGTTTTCCTTCCGGACTGTACCAATCAGGCAACCATCTCTCAAAGTGATCGTCGGGACGAGTGGCCGTTAATTACCCAGTCGCATACTTATAGGGCCTGCTGCCTGTGTGGCAACAATGCAGTCGCAATGTCTCGCCCTTTGCGCCCCAGAGCTGCGGAAAAGCACCACGTGAACTGTGAGCGTGGCGCCATCGCAGTATGTGTGGCCGGTCGCATCGGCATATCTGTAGCGGACGTAGCGCGGTGCCGCTTCCGTGCCAGAGACGGGTCTGACTGGTGGGTGCGGGCAGCTGGAGCTGTCCCTCCTCCGCGCCAGTGACGGGCCTGACTGATGTGTGCGTGTGTGTGTGCCGGCAGTCGGAGCTGTTCCAGGAGGACCTGTACCCGGACACGGTGGGCGACACGCCAGCCATCACGGCCGAGGAGTGGGCCGACGGCGTCAACGCCGAGCCCATCCTCATCTCGCTCAAAGGTGGGTGTGGCGGCTGCGCTGACGCCGACCCGCCACCCGCCTCCACCCGCCTCCACCCGCCTCCACCGGACGTGTGGCCGCTGACGCCGCCGTGCAGATAGGTGGACTGCGGAGGTCGCCAAATGCGCCGCATCTGATGAGCAGGCCGGGATCGTTGTCGGCTCCTCGTGTATGTGCTCTCACGTGGTGTTATTGTACGGTTGTAAAGTTGGCGCGTAGTCGTGGAATGAGGCCGGTACAATTAGCCCGTAAGCTGCAGCCCGCAGATCATACCCATACTTACGCCGGGAAATGCTTATTCTCCCATCCAACTTTTGTTCTGGACCACGTAGAGAAGCGCGGTTTCAAGAGCACGTAGCGTGATCCTTCATCTGTTCAGTAATGTAAATAAATGTTGGTACCTTTTACTGTTAATCCGAGCTGGGATCGAAAAGGTCAAAGTCGGGGGGGGGGTGATCGACTGACAAGTCAATTTGGTCGATTTCTTACTCATAGCCGGTACCCGAATGACATTATCGGGTAAAACTTGGCTAGCTAAGCTTCTGAACACCACGGGATTATCAAAATACGAATTCAAGGTCAGGGTCCCACGTAGGAGGTTTGTGAAACCACGTCGTTTTTCCGTGATCGAGCATACTTTATCGTAACTTCCAAGCTGCGAACCTCAAAGCACTGAAGCAAAGACAAGTGGATTTAGAAAGATGCGCTGCAACATATGTTGTCAAAAGACTTGAAGGGTCATGCGACATTCTATCGAGGAAGATCATCCATTTTCAGTGGTACACTTTTCACTCCTCGTCGACTTCTATAATGTGTGCATTTGTGGAGTAAAAATAAGTGATGATTTCGAATTCAGCGTCAAAAGCTATCTTTGAGAACAATTTATTCCAAGCAGGTCAGCTTAGTTCACACCAGGTTACCTGGATCATTGACATGTGATGGCCTTTGACCTAGGTCTTTCCTATGACTACAATTTTGGCGCCAGGTGGAAAAGGATGTTGAATTCGAATCCAGTGTAGAGAGCTATCCTAAACGTCAATTATCTGTAAAAAAGACGAAAAAGAGAATAAATCATCTTAGGCTAGCCCGTGTCAAAAAGTTTAGTTTTGACCTTGACCTGACTTCACAACCTTGCCTGATGCTATCCAAGCCAAGTTTGCATTTCTTAAAGCAAATGTCTATGCATCGATACGTAAAACTTTTACGTATCGTTGAAACCATATGTTTACTGCTCTTGGAAAGGTACCCTAAAAATGTCACTTGGAAATCACTAACCTGACTTGGGCCTCGTCTAGTTCGGTGACCCTGGATCCCCAGACAATAATTTGAACATGAAAAGTTACCCGTTTAATTTTCGAAAAGTATGCCAAATCTGAGCGCGATTGCTTTGCTCGTTCTGTGACGGCCCCGGAAAAAAAACATGAGGCGGGGAGTTGTCCCCCAACGGCAGTTTTAGGGTTGGTGCTCTCCATTTTAGTTGTTCTTTGGTGGCTTTTCGTCTTAAAAATAACTGACGTATGATATGGTCGTATGGCCACAGGTGGCCTCGTGAGCGCATGAATTATATTCCGCCCAAAGGCCCGTTTTCATAGCCTTTTTTCTGTCATGGTCATAGGTTTCGCAAAGATATTAAGTCAATTTCAGTTACCGCTGTTTTCACTTGGTGTAATAATGCACCTTGGTGTAGCCGAATCTCAATAACCAAATATACACGTTGTTTTCTTTTTCGTGGAACTGCGGCACTCCTGACGGCTTAGACTATGTTGGTGTCCTATCTCGTGTGTACCCATGCGACCCCAATCGAGGAATTTCCCATGAATTCCCCATTGAGCCGCCTCCCATGTCCCACCTCAATGAGGCTCACACCCAGGTGTCGACAGTGGTGGCGCTTTGCTGATCCCGCCATACTCATCGAAATTTAATCTGGAGATTATAACAATTATTTTCCGCACAATCCACACCCGTTTCAAAAGACTGACCTGTCGGCTAGTGTTTGCGTCTCGCATGCCGCCACCGAAGAGGCACTTACTGTGCTGCCGTCTACTTTGTAGCGTTGTGACATTGTAATTTTTGTTCGGTGTTTCCGTAGCTCTCTTACCTCATTACAGACGGGCCCGTCTTCCCGACGCCGAAAAAAGAGCTGAGAAAGGTGGTCAAGAAGTCCAACGTGCTGGATAAGAAGAAGACTGCGTCGCAGATGAGGGGACCGGACGTTTCGGGGACTGGGCCGGGTCTCTCGGAGGATGATGTCAAGCAGCGCGTGGAGGAAGCCGTCGCAACCGCTACCAGGGCATACGTAAGTGGTGAATATGCGCCGTGATGATGTGATTCTGGTGTACCCACGTACATCCAGCAATATCGCAATTATCTGTTGCCACACCTGTGTTGTCCTCTTCATCCTCCACCATATCATCCACTCACCTGTATTCTTAACTCGAGCCATCGCTTGGTGTCAGCTGTGGCATTCTGTGTTCACGTCTCCATCCATCTCGTCACGGACCTTCGCCGTTGGCGAGAACCATGCATTTGTCGTCCATCTTTGGTCGCTGTTCATATGGAAGACTGTACGTAGAAATGTTGGCTGTTTTTTAAGGCGTGCGTGTGATAGCCCGCAAAAAGCCTCCCTGGGGCCGAAATGTGTTGAAAACATTAACTACCCATGTAAATTATGTTCGGTACAACTATCGTCAAACGGAGAAGGGCTATCTACAAGATGTGAGACGGTTCAGTTTGGGCCGACAGCCTGCGATGAGTCGTCAGCAAGGCTGATAGCAGTGGCGTACCTAGGATTTGCGCTAGGGTGTGGGGGGGGCAAACTGCCTTTGAGGGGGCTTATTTACCCCATTAAAAATTACCCAATTTCGACCACTATTTTTCAAAGGGGTCCTTTTTTGTTTTGTTTTTGGCATAAAATAATCATTGGTCAACTTAATTGACCCTGTGAAGGGGTCCCATTCTACCGCCATCTTTTCTGAGTCACCGGATTTTAAGCCTATCCCCATCCTGCTAGAAGGTTTTTATTTTGTTATCCCTTGATAAGTGATATCACACTGCTGAAATTACACCTGTACTTACAAATCAATTCAAAGTTTAGAATTTTGCAATTTCAGGCATTCCAGTTAATAACGCCCGGTCACCAACGTTCGTGCACATGTACACCTGCCTTGCACATTCGGCGCATTCGTCAAACTTCGTGCAATTCTCCGGTTTCTTCTATGCCCCCTGCGCTTTCCTGATTGCTACCACATGATAGTCTTGAGCCATATTTAACGTGTGAAATGCTTCGTATCGGGGTTCGGTGGGAAATTCGATCAATTCAATTAGATGATTAGTTCTGTTCTTCCCACATGTTCTGATGGTTCTGGTAGTAACTGGCGCCAGTTTTCTAGGCTCGACGCATTTTTTGGTGACTTCTTAGTTTGTAAATGTTCAAGTCTGCCTGATTTGTCGGGTCCCGGCGCCATATTTTTGTGTCCTGCTGCGGTTTTTCGAGCTCCAGTACGTTCTTTTGGGGTCGTTCGTAATTTTTGGCGGCATCTGGTGGTATGTTTGCCCCAGCGTGATTTTCAGGGTCTCGGGCGCAAATTTGTTAAGCCCCAGATTGATTGTCAGTGATACCGGTCGGACTTTTTGGGATCCTCAGCGCGATTTTCAGGGGCCCCGGTCTGATCTTTTGGGACTCCGACGTGATTTTCAGGGGCCCAGCCCGTCTTTTTGGGGCCCATCGTGATTCTCAAGAACCCGGCCACAACTTTTAGGCCCCCAACGTGATTTTCAGGGTCCCAGGTGCGAATTTTTTAGGCCCTCAGCGTGATTTTCAGGAGCCATGGCTAGACTTTTTGTGGGTCCCAGCGCGATTTTTGCAGGGGCCCCTCCCTGGCCTTTTGGGCCCAGCGTGATTTTTGGGGCCCCGCGTTTTTGCGTGGTCCCCAGCGCGATTTTTTGGGGCTCCAACGGTATTGTCAGGTGTCCCGGAGCCACTTTTTGACGCCCCCAGCGTCATTTCTAGGGGTCTCAGAACGATTTATAGGGCCCCGAATGTGATTTGCAGGGGCCTTGGTAACATTTTCGGGGCCACCAGCGTCATTTTTATGCATCCCTGCGCGACTTTTTGGGCACCAAATGTGATTTTTAGGGACCTTGGTGCAATTTTTTGGCCCCCAACGTCATTTTTAGAGGGCCCTGCGTTGCTTTTTGGGGTCCTCAATGTGATTTTTAGGGGCCCCGGTGCCATTTTTGGGGCCACCAGCGTCATTTTCAGGGCCCCCTGCGCGACTTTTTGGTGCCCCCAATGTGATTTTTAGAGGCCCTGGTGCAATTTTTGGGGGTTGCATCGAGACTTTTAGGGAGCCCGGTGCATTTTTCCGAACCCCAGGGCGATGTTTGGGGCCCCACATCCTCTCGGGGGGGAGGCAACTTTCCCCCACTTCCTTCTGTATACCACTGGCTGATAGTATATCAATCCGGGGAGGGGATGGTTAAGGTGGTTTGCTCTGTGTACCAAAGGTCCCAGGTTCAACACTCGCACCACTTGGGACATTTCCCAATCCTGCGGCCCCCGGCGAAACTGTGGGCGGCGCCATTAGCCGTGATCATGCATAAAGTGCGTCGAGAACAACCTAATAAACAAACAATAGTATATCAATCCACCTTCACGCTGCTGAAAACTACGCATCATTGACAAATGCGGGTTTACCGGCATTTAGCTGGGTAGACACCCCAACGTCGGCGGTACATTTTATGCGATATTGTCAGCTAGTGAGGACATGTAATGGCGCGGTTGCTGGTGTCAAATTGCTCACAATGACTGGCGTTTGTTATTCAGGTCCGTTCTGAGCTGCTCCTGGCGTTTTTCGTTTAAGATCACGAAACAACCGTCAATGGGAGAACTTTGAAACGTTAAATGACATCACATTCACTTTTAAAAGACATGTCAGCTAATGACATGGAGAAAATCGACATAAGAAATGTAAAACAGAAAATACGTGGGAGAGTTTTTTTTCTGAAGGTCTAACACAATTTTTAAAACCACTATCCTATGGGTAGTGTCCACACGGTATAACCAATCTTGGTGACTGCTGTCTCGCAAACTACACCAAGGAACAAAACTGGACTTCATCTATGGCTGTGCAGTTCTGTCTTGGCCTGTGGCCGTGTTTCCCGGAATCGATCCTTATCGCACGTCCTTCAGACCTCGCTCGGTTCCCAGCTGAGCATTGCCGACATCGTAGGTGCTCCCGTATGCCAATTGACATTTGGTTCCTTGACATCACTGCTTTCACATCACATCATTCGTAGCTCGTTTACCAGTAACTACCAGTCATCGAATGCCCAGGGCGTATTATTTGTGTTCCGTCTCCCACGCGAGAATGTCTAAACCGCTGCTGAGCATCGCTCCAATCACTGCCGTGTTGTCCGGTGTCTCGTTGCGAGTTGTATCGAGCTCCCGCCAGCCGGTGTTGCCTGGTGTGTGGCGGCCACCTTGCCAGGCGATGACTGCGACCTGCAGTCCCGTGTTCAGTCGCCCGCCAGGCGGCCGCTGTTGAGCTGTCTGCGTATCGTCCACGGCAGGAAACGGCGGCTTTGTCGCTGTACACGGCCGGCATGGCACCAAATGGGGCTGCGGTAGCTCAGTCGACAATTTTTTACATTGACATAAATTACATTGACATTACATTGACATTACATTGACATTAATTTCATTGACATTACATTGACATTGAACCACCGCTGGCACTGAGGCGGGAAATGTTGGGATTGCGATATGCGTCTAGGCTGCGGCAGTTTCCCACGCACCCTACATACGACGCAGTCCTCCCCGCCGCATTTTTGCACTTTTTTTTCCAATGGGCAGAATCAGAGGACATTACCATTATGTGCGCAGATGCAGAACCTTTAAAACAAAAATAGTAGAACGAGAGTGCGTCGAGTGATGCGAGTGCAACAAAAATACCGATACCACCCTGAAACCTGGTTTCATCGCCAATTGTCATATCTTTGTCAGCCATGCACAAAGGAGACATCCTGTC
Source organism: Ashinkailepas kermadecensis (assembly GCA_034440615.1). Lineage (NCBI taxonomy): Eukaryota > Metazoa > Arthropoda > Thecostraca > Neolepadidae > Ashinkailepas > Ashinkailepas kermadecensis. The sequence continues at coordinate 118,113 of JAOTOM010003898.1, read as the reverse complement.
GAAATTGTGTCAGTCGAGAACGATAAAGCATATTAACTCTTACCGAGGACACACAAGGATTTCTACTGATGTTTCCAAGAATAACACAGGAGCAGAATGTGCTTTTGTGTGCAGTACTACTGTACGTTCGTTTAGTTTGCCTGTGTATGTATCGGTTTATAGCTCTGAACTCATTGCGATCGTGAAGGCACTGCCATTTATAGAGGTTTCTCATGACGCTCTATATGTGATTCTGACTCCCTTAGCAGTCTTCTGGCACTGACTGCATTTTATCTCTCAGACCCTCTACTACTTTACATTCTCATACGAATTACTACGTTATAAAGAGATGGAAAAACCGTCCGCTTGTGCTGGTTCCCAAGCCACATCGGGTTGTGGGCAAACGAGCGCGCGGACATTGCGGCGAAGTGGGCAACTCAGAATCTCTGCCCACGCATATGCCCACTTCCTGATAAGGACCACTTATCAAGGATTACAAATTTCAAACTTGCTTAGTGGAAAGGGCGTGAGATAGAGAAAACAACACTAAGCTGCATGGAATAAAACCACATCTAGGACCTTGATCGTCATGCCTGCGTAAGTCCAGACAAGTTTGCAGGTCACAAGGTCACACTTTGCACAAGACAAGGTCACACTTTGCAGGATGCGCATCGGATATACCTACGCTACCCATCGCTACCTCCTGCGTTGGGAGGAGAGACCGCGGTGCCCTTACTATCTGGAAACCTTGACTGTGCGTCACCTACTACTCACGTGCCAGTACTTTGCACCAAAGCGCCGATTATTTTATGGAAGAAACGCGGACCGGTTGACATATGAAGACATTCTGGGAAACAACTCAAGACTTGTACATTATGGAAACTTGTTCTGCTACTTGTCAGTGATTTGATTTCAAACCACGTACACACCCAGGTAGTTGTTCTCACAAACCGTGAAGCACTTTTGAATACAAGTTATGGTCGCGAATGATCAAGTCTGGTCAATGCAGCCTAAAGTCCAAATAGGTAACTAACTAACTGTACCCAACTGTGGACATTTGAGAACCTTGTCCGTGTATCCCACTGAGATAGCGTGGGACCGCTGTTAGCGAAATTGGGCGGTTTCGTACCTGCTTTTCACATCAGATAGCCTTCGAGATGTTTGTGTATACATGGGGACAAACCGGATAATTGTTTCGTTGCCTCTGGGCGCAGTGTCCTTGAATGTGAAGTTAAAGCCCAGTTCATTAATTTAATGTCGCCCTATTCGCTATTATCATAAACGATATCTGATCTGTTCTGTCGCCGTCAATATCCCGCTCACTGTTCGTGGACGATTTTAAGATCTGGACGAACAGCACTTCATCGCCATGCGTACATTCATGCGGCGGCAGTTGCAGCTCGCTGTCGCCGGGCTGAAGCGCTGGACGAAGGCGAACGGCTTTCGTTTCTCGGCGGCAAAAACGGTCGCCGTGCATTTTTGCCGGCGTCGAAACTGTCAGATATGAAAATCAGGCTATATGGTTCTGAAATTCCAACGGAGACGACTGCCAAATTCCTCGGCGTCTTTCTAGACAACCGACTTACGTACTGGCATCACTTTAGGATGCTTAGAGATAGGTGTTTTAAGTCTATGAATGTTCTGAAAGTGGTGGCGCGCACGTCGTATGGGGCCGATAGACCAACCCTGCTGTAACTATATCGCTCCCTGATTCGGTCAAAACTAGACTACGCATGTTTTGTCTACGACGGCGCAGCTCTGACCACCAAACGAACACGAGACACGGTACACCACTCAGCACTCCGTATCTGCACTGGCGCCTTTCGCACCACACCGATTTCTAGTCTATTGGTAGAGTCCAACGAGCCAGCGCTTTCTATGCGTCGGGAACTGCTCGGCATGCGTTATGCCTGCAAGCTGCGACAGTTCCCTAATCACCCAACGTACCGTTCCGTGTTTTCGCGAAGCGTCCTGGCTCTCTACAGAAGACGACGACCTGTGAGCTGTGTTCCTTTCTGTGTCAGGATTCGCACACTATTCGAGGACAAGGAAATAAGATTACGCGAAGTGATGCGCGTCGGAACGATGAAAATCCCTCCCTGGACACCGGCATCTCCAGATATTTACATTTCGCTGTCACATCTCAAACACTGCGAAGTCGTTCCCGAGGAATTCAGACTAAGGGCACTATAGTTAATGGCATCTTAGTCATTTTACAGACACCTACACAGATGGATCCAATACCGAGTCTAGTGTTGGGTGTGCGTTTGTAATGGGCACAGTGGTCAGGACGTTTTCGCTTCCGCCACATTCATCTGTCTATACATCTGAGTTGATTGCCTTAGACAAAACACTAAGCTTCATTGAGACATGTGATGACACGCGGCATATAATTTGCACTGATTCTCTTAGCAGTCTTATGACTATAAATGTGCTCTATCCGTCGAACCCACTTGCACAAGATATTTTACGTAGGCTTACCTGCTACGTAGGCTTATTGCTTACCTGCGCTGAAAAAAAAGGTTATTCTATGTTGGATTCCGAGCCATGTGGGAACGAGGCCGCGGATGCTGCGGCGAAGCGAGGTGCACAGGCCCCGTGCACACGTTCCCTCTCGCTTTCTGCTAGGGACTTCTACTCAGCTATCAACGGTTATATTTCGGGTAATAATAATAAGTTGAATTACAAACAATAAGTTGAAGACTGTAAAGCCCTGTATTGGTGAGTGGGCTTTATCACACAGAAACAGAGGCCACGAGGTGTCCCTGTGTCGCCTTCGTTTGGGACATACTTATGCGACACACCGGTATCTCCTGAGCGATGACGAGACGCCACGGTGCCCGAGGTGCACCGCACCAATGTCAATGTGACACATTGTAGTCTCATGTCTCCGGCTTGCCCACGAATGGAGACGTCACTTTGGACGTACCTCTGTCTCCCTTCAGGATGTATGAGGAGATGAGTCGGACATTGTTCACTCCGGAGAGCTTCTTAAATTCCTCTTATAAATTATATTTTCCGTGATTTACACCGGTCATTAACATACTGATGCGGACGTGGATAGTACCAGTTTTATCATGAACAGATTCGACATCGTTTTATAACTCGTTGTCCGAACTGACGTTCACTCGCTTTTATGTTTAAATGACTGAGTTATGGGCGCTATATGACCTATGCAGTCGATGCGCCCCTAAACCACACTAACTAACCGGGCTGATTGATTGCTACAATGAAATCGATCAACATTGTTCTTTTCCGTTGAGAATATGCTTCCGCGCTCTCCGTGATTCTAAATTGATCAACATGACGCTCTATCGTCCGAAAAATAAAATAATAATATCGCCTTTAAATCCTCCCCATATATATTGTTTATCCATGCTCGACTTTCCCCAGGAGAAGCGGTTTGACGATATGATCATGGAAATGCGGAAGATGAAGGCAGTGATTGTGAAGCACGACGACAAGATTCAGAAGCTGGAGGCGCGGCTGGCTGCAGCCGGCAATGGCGAGCAGTCGCCGGCGAGCGCCGGCCCCACCACGCTCAAGGTGCCGCCACCCGACGAGCTGGCGCCCGACGAAGTTTGAAGTGTCAGGCGCCGTAGGCGCTGTGGTCGGTCCGCTAGGTGCTCAGAGACGGCGGCGGCCGCTGGCGCCAGTGTGGGCTGTGTGATATTGGCTGGCTGGGCTGGCGTGGCGCCGGTGTCGTGTCGTTGCTGGTCGGCCGCTGCCAGAGGTGTGCGACTGTGTGGCGTGTTTTCTACAGCTAACGCCTCTCGTTATGTACTAATTTTGTATAAATTGTTTGTTGTATACGTTATATTAGGTCGGTAGCCGTGAGTGGAGTTGGCACATGTGTCGGCAGGCAGAGTATGTGCTAACAGTGGAGATAACTCGAGCGACGCCCGCCGTCCGCCGCGCCGCCACCACCAGTGATCGTACACAAGGTGTGCAAAGTATAGCAACGAATCGTGCCGAGCGGGGCCTGCGCGTCGTGCGTCGGCGGACTGCGGCGTCCGTCCGCCGACAGCGACGGTCGAGTCGAGCCAGCCAAATGGCTGCGCCTCTGGAGATGCGCCAATCAAGTGGCTCCGATTCAGAAGTTCGGCCAATCACGTCGCTCCAATTTGTGAGTCTGGCTAATCGATTGGTGTTGGCTCCGGGAGCTGGCCAACGACGCCACTCCTGTTGCGAGGTCGCCTCTCGCGTCACCCCCGTGCCAATGGGGGTAAATCAATGCTTTTGTCGACGGCAATTCGCCAGACGACGTGCCTCGTAATTTATTCGTAACGCTCGTTATAAATGAAAGGTGATGCAATACAAATTTCAAAATGCATATCTATTCGTGGGTCAGTGCGTCTTAAGTGGAAGAATGGGCTGGGATTCACCGGTGAATAGCAGTCCGATTTTGCCAATTTCAATCGGTGTCACTGGATTGCACGCTTGCTGGTTGTCTACCCCTCCCTTTCCTTGCTGCTGATATCAGATGGTTGTAAGGTGGTCCCGCGCAATTTATTGGAGGAATAGCCTTACTGCATCACTGATCACGTGAATGGACTGCACTTCGGTTATATCTGTTGGCCCAGTGTATGAATCTGTATGCAGGCATTCTGTTGCATCTGTATGCCAGCACTTGCACTCATCCTGCCCCGACCCACATCCTGTCCTGGTTGCATTTCTCTCTAGACTACTCGATCGAATGGTCGAATACTGGCTGCGGTGTCGACGAGATGGTATTTTCATTGCAATATCACCTCTCTAAAAGCACATCTAGTCTCGAAATGGTCGAACTGTTGGTGTGGAGCCGTTCACTCAATAACCATTGATGTGTGTACTTGTTTTGTTTTCGGTATGTGGGTGCAAACAATTTACCACGTGTTCTTCATGCCTTTCATGTCTATGAAAGTAAATAGCTGATACCAAGCGAAAAAAGCATTACGTGAACCAACACAAAGACACGCAGAAGGAGCATGCGACGATATGTCATCAAGTAGTCTATTTCCACTGCACAGCTGCCGTGTTCTCAGTTCCATCACTTCTCACATGTAAACAGCCTCATGTAATGCTATTTTGATCTTACTTACGCCTGTAAATGCCTAATATGATGCCAATCATCAGTGATATGATATGCCTTTCCTTTGATCTGTTTCATACCGAAATCTGGTAGCTGTTGTGAGGATGGCTATCAGCATGAACTCTAGCATACTAAAGTTTCCGGCGCGAATGATCAAAACTGGTCGAAGCGCCCTAAAGCCCAAATAACAAACAATAACAAACTAAAGTTTCCGATTGAATAAAAGCGAAGGCAGCCATCTGAGGATAGCTATACACTCTTGCCTCCCACTGCCATTGTTTTGCACCTAGACCATTCTGTATTGTAGTGCCCAAATACTTAGCGAGTGTAACTTTAAAAAAAAAAACATTGCACCAAGGAATAGGGAACACTTATTAAATTGCAATCTTACCTTATTCAGCATAAACCCCAGCTACTTTGCATCGGTAAATCCGTCGGTCTTCTCGATTTGACGCAATTTTTTCTCGGGCTTCATTTTCAGATTGAATTCAATTTTCATTGTCAGAGCCCTGGCTCAAACATATTTCCGATTTAGTTCCCCGAATGTACATGGGAAAGTATGATCGGACAGGTGTTTGCTGCCCGGCGGACCGATGACTACCCCAAATTGCTCGCTAGAATTTGACACCTCCATGTGCATCGCCTACGTCTTGAGTGACAGTCAATCAAACTACACCAACCACCGGACAGTTCAGAAGGAGCCGTAGTCTGGCGCCGCCACTGACCGAGACTGCGAGAACGACAGCCGGATAGACCACACCAGCCGCCGGATGGCTGTGGAGGAGTCTGCAGTCTGGCGCCGCCACTGACTGAGACTGCGAGAGCGGCAGCCGGACGGACTCTAATTAAATTACACCGAGTTGGCATCAAGGGCAGAATAGCCACCTTCATCGTTAACTTTCTTGACAATCGTCCTTTCGTCGTCCGCTGCGGAAACATTTATCCCCATCCACACACTCGATCAAGGCAACGTCTTGTCCCCAACACTATTCCTCATGATCAACGACGCATTAGACAAACTTCGCGTGATCTCTCCCTGCCTAAAATATTCCATATACGCCGATGATTTGGCCATGTGGTGCACCCACCCCTCGGCGGATACAGCAAACCATTTCGTACAACTCGCCATGAATCACATTGATTCATGGTGCTCCCTCTGGGGGCTACAAATATCTCTCACCAAATCGGCCACAATGCTATTCTCGGCTCCCCACATATACCCTGTGACTGGGCGCTGTATGACCAACGCAGTCGATGCGCCCTTAAGCCCAAATAACCAACCAATATACCCTGTGACGGTCGCTACCGGCGACACCAGTGGCCACCTAGTGGTGTGAACGTGCACTACAGGTTGGTGCGTGGGAAGCAGAGCAGTGCTGCCGGACTGGGCGAGCATCATGGATGCGTTGCGTGTGGGCCGGAAGGATAATGGATAAGTTTAGTTAAACAGATATATTGAGTAGTGTAACTTGTCCTACAAGAGTGAAGAATAAACGTTACGTTACATAGCCGGATTATGCAAGTCGCATTCCGAGCCCCAGCCGGTTAGATTTATCCGCCCCGGCCCTGGAGGCAACATGGCGGACCTGGCGTCGAAACGGAATACTGCGACGGCGACGAAACCCACGTCCAAGCCGGTCACGGTGCAAGTCTCGGTAACCCGCCGGTCGTGACCTGTGCGTGATGGAGGGCGCCGACGTGGCTGTCGTGGCCCAGTCTCCCTTCTGGTGCAAGGATGCAGAAGAGGCAAATTCTGCAGTCTGGTCCATCCATTAGCTCGTTCTTAAAGACATAAAGACATAAAAGATCAGTGCAACTATGAGCCACAAGGGCCCTTCTTGGTTGCACTTGGTACACTGAACCAGTTGCCCACCAAATCTGTCAATCAACCCACCCTGGAATACAGAAAAACAAGCCCCCTATTCTTATAATGATTGTCTATGCCGTTTTTAAAGATGTTCAGTGTGTTGCTACTGACAATTGTTCCTGGAAGCTGGTTCCAGTGTTCTACTACCCTGTTGGTGAAGAAAGACTGTCTTAACCTTGTCCTGCTGTGATTAACTTTAATTTTGAATTCATGACCTCTAATTGCATCATTTCTGTTAAATTCAAACATTTCCCTTAGATATCCCTGCTCCTGACCATGAACAAATTTAAAAACCTCGATGAGATCTCCTCTCAGCCTTCTATATCTAAGTGAAAACATATTCAATTTCTTCAATCTTTCCTCATATGCCAGGTTGCCTGTGAGACCACATCCAGAACAAAACAAGAACATTAAAAAGTCGACGCCGCACGGCCGCGGCCGCAACGCCGGCTAAAAAGCTAAAAATGGCATGTAAGATGCCGGGCGGGCCGCCCTCTAATTAAAACAGGCAACAAAACAATAAAAGAACAAACAAACATAACAACAAACACTATACACGATCATAACAGATAAATAAATGCCACGGCGGCCAAAAGGGCCATAAAAACCGTGGAGCGAGAGACGGCCCGCCCTAAAACAAACAAGTAAACATGATTTAAAAAAAAACACCTCCCACGCCGCGGCCCGTAGAGCGGGCCCGGCGCGAGCACCACAGCCCCCAGCCCGGGGCGGCGCGCCAGCACGGTGTAGAACCGGCGCGCCACCCCGGGGCCCGACCGCAACGCTCGCAGGCGAGCACGCGGCCGGGCCAAAGGTCGGGGCGGCAGCACCCAACGCTGCTCCAGTCAGCGCCAGCCGCCGCCGCAACGCCCGATGGGTAGGTGGGTCCTGGGGAAGGACAAGGAGCCCTCAGGGCGGAGCCATCGAGGGTCCCTCGCCCCCTCCACCCAGGGCCCCGCATGATATGGCGTAGCACCCTGCCTATCCGCGGTCGTGACGTACGGCCGCGGGTTGCTGGTACTGGCGGTGCCCGGTGACGTGCTCGATGTACACGTCACGGGACCACCTCAGGGTGTCACTCACCATCAGCTGACGCATCAGTTTCGCATAGAAGCGACTGACACGCAACTGTTTGAGCACGGCCTCATTCCCCCGGTACCAAGTACCGAGGGAGCCCACGACGAAGGCGTGGATCGAGGCCGTTTTGCCCTGCTGGCGGAGCTGCTCCACGAGGGGGGCATACTTCGCCAGCTTCCCGTCGGCGGCGGCACGCAGCGCCGCGGCTCGGTTCTCGAAGGCGATTGTTACATCGACCAACGAGACCTCGTTGCCGCGCGTCACAACAAGGTCCGGGCGGAGGACAGAGTCCACGCCCGGAGCCCGCCGATTGACGCGCAGCTCCGTGCCGCCACGCTGCGGCACCGCCTTTGTGAGGCGGGACAGCACTGCGTTGTGGCGCAGCTGAAACGCAGCACTGTGCGGCCGGCAATGGTTGAGAACGTGGGGCAACGTCTCGTTGGTGTAACCACAGCGACGGCAGCGCCGGTCCCGTGCGCCGCGCTGGTAGCCGTTAAGCGGCACGAGGCCCAGCCTTGCCCGGTGCACGAACCGCCATTCGGCAAACCGTGTGAAACTCCCATTATACATATAATGGGAGCTCACAGGCTGGCTGGCGACACACTCCATGACCTTGCCCTGGTGGGGTTTGGCCAGGAGGTCCGCCAGCGCGCGTTGGCGGACCGCATCCCGGACAGTGCGGGCCTCCCTGCGCGGCTCGACAGCCGCGGTGCCCACGTGGAGCACCGGGCCGGGGACAGCAGCGTGCCACGCGATGGCTACTCGGGAGGCCAGCGCCACAGTGGCGACACGAGTACGCGTGAATCGTGAAGACACGTCACCGCCATCTCGCATCCGCTCCCCATTCAGGTAGGCTGCCAGGTCAGCTGGTGTTGGTGCCCGGCCGAGCCGACGGCGGACCACGGTCTCGAGCTCGACGCTGGCGAGGCGCGCCGTCTCGGGGTCACGGGAGCGGAGGAGCTGCGACGTGGCAGCCGTCATCAAGACGTCCGCCTCCGCCGCAAACTCCGTCAGCCCCACGCCACCCGACGAGACAGGCGCGTACAGGTAGCCCCCGACGGCACTGCCTACATACTGGGCTGGTCTGGCCCCTACGAGAGGGGCCAGGGGCGTTTTTGGTTATTCTGGTTGCCATGTAGTGTGTTTTGGTTTCTGCCTCGCGGACGTCCCACCACGCTGGGGCCCAACTGGAGGGACGCCTGGGTCCCGGGAATGGGAGGACGCCAGACGTCCGCGAAGCTATACGGGGCGGGCGACGCCATCACCCGGCCAGGAGAGAGAGACTCACCACCCCGACCGGGATCCAGCGCCGCCCACCACTTGACCCCAGCCGGCCGGGCCGGCAGACACTGGGGAGAACCCCAGATCCCCGGCCCGAGGCGACCAGCCACTTGGCCCGCGTGAGGCCCCACGGGCCCGCCCGCCCCTCCGAGATATCGGGACCAAAGAGGTGTGTTGGTCCCCCGTCACAACTAGCACCGTGCGACGGGGGACCTCAACCTCCAGGACTCCGTCAACCCCGGGGGGCGGGCCGAGGGGGCGCGGCTACCCCGATAAAACTGAGCTGGAGGGCAGGACCGGGGAAGTTGCCCTACCTGCTCATGATAGGGAGAGTTGGTGTTGCAGGGCCAGAGGGAGGACATGGATGTTGAGATGAGATGGGCATTGGAATGGGAGCGTATGGATGGAAGGACGAGTGAGGCACTCCTAGTCTGACCCTTTGCAGGCTCACCGATGGACTGGGATTCCGGGTCCTTAGGGCTCTCAATCCCCCCCACCACGGAAAGGTGGTGCCTCGTCGGGGGGGGGGCGCTTCACAAGCTCGTCTAAGTCGTTCTGCAGCAAAACCTGCTCATTGTGCCCTGTTATTGCCCTAAAGATCTTCAAATCATCCGCAAATTTCAAAACCTTACTGCTTAGGCCACATTCAATGCTATTCACAAATATAATGAACAACAGTGGCCCCAGTACCGACCCCTGAGGGACTCCACTAAGAACATTTTGCCAGGATGACTTTGTACCATTAAGCATCACTCTCTGCTGTCTATCTGAAAGCCACAACTCAATCCATTTTAGGATGCTACCTGCAATGCCATGGACCTGAAGCTGCATCATTAACCGTTTATGGGGTACCTTGTCAAAGGCCTTACTAAAGTCAAGATATGCTACATCAACCTGATTTCCCTGATCAAATTGTTCTGTAGCAAAATTTAAAAAGTCCAAGAGATTTGTGAGACACGATCTCCCTTTTCTAAACCCATGTTGATTATCTTGAATCGATCTGTTTCCTTCCAGAAAACTAACTATTCTATCCTTGATAATTGATTCGAGTACCTTGCAGACTAGGGATGTGAGGCTTACTGGCCTATAATTTTTAACTTTCCCTCGTTCTCCTTTCTTGAAAATAGGAACTACATTTGCCCTTTTCCAATCTGTTGGAATTTCATTTTGTGAAACTGATCTACAAAATATTATACTAAGTGGAATTGCCAGTTCCTTTTCAGCTTCCCACAATACCCTAGCATAAATTCCATCAGGTCCTGCTGCCTTGTTTTGCTTTATTTTTCTGATATAATTGAAAACAACATCACTATCAATGAAATCAACATTGTGTATCTGATCACCTGTCACTGAACTGTGGTTCACGGTTGGCAAATTTGTCACATCCTCCACTGTAAACACTGATTTAAACTGCTTGCTCAGCTCCTCAACCATCTCACCATCCTCACTCAATATAGTCCCATTTACTTCCAGTGAACCAATTGTGCTTGAAACTTTACTTAGCTTGTAGAAACTAAAGAACTTTTTACTGTCCCCATTACAGTTCCTAGCCAAATCCAATTCTTTTGCCCGCCTTGCTGCTCTGGTTTTCTGCTTCACAGCATCTCTAGCTTTTTGACACGACCTTAGATTTACGATATTTGAAGCTTCCTTAAATACTCTAAATGCATCTTTCTTAGCCTTAATTGACCTCCTCAAATCTGGTGTAAGCCATGCTGGCTTTCCTACTCTTCTTTTGCGCCTTTGCTTTTGGGGGACATGTCTAATCTGAATTTCCCTCAAGTAAGATTTGAACTTTTCCCACATTTCACAGGCATTTAAATAAAAAAAAATCTTTTTCCCATTTTATGGCACTTAAAGCCTCTCTCATGGAGTCAAAGTCTGTCCTGTTGAAATTTGGAATCTTTGCCAAGTTATCCTTGATTGTCCCTGCTATTAGTACCTTAAATCTCACTATGTTATGGTCACTTCTTCCCAGAGTTTCTCCTACAGTCAAGTCTTGAACTAAATCAGTTAAATCTGAGAAGACAAGGTCCAAGAATGAGCCCTGCCTGGTTGGTTCCATTACAAACTGGTGTAAGAACAAGTCCTCTTCAAGGCACTTCCTAAACAGTTTACATGATGGGGAGCCAGCACCAACATTTTCATATCCTTTTAGATTAAAGTCACCAAGAATAAGGCATTTCCTCTGAAAGTTTCCACTGATTTCCTCACAAATCACCTTATCGAGCTCCAGTTGCTGAGAATGTGGCAAGGTTCCTGATCGATACAAAGCTCCAATCCTCAGTTTATTGCTGCTGCCTCTTCCCACAGCAACATCAAGCCAAATGGACTCCACAGACACATTTTTTACCCCATCTGCTACTTTCTGAGAACTGTATAAACTATTCACATAGAGCATTACACCACCCCCTTTCACTGCTGGACCCCTATTGCATGAAAACATATTGTATCCCTGGATCTCATAGTCCTGCAAGTTATCCCCAAAATATCCCTCACTGACCCATGCCTGAGTAATGCAAACAAAATCTGGTTTCTCCTCAGCAGCATAACACTTGAACTCATCAAATTTGGATCGAATGCTCTGAGCATTAAGCATCATACACTTAACAAAAGTTCCATAACCCTCTTTGGCTTTTTCATGTTGAGTAGCTCTATCATCTCTGGATGAGCTACCACTCTGCCCCCTTGATCTACTGCTACCCCTATTTGCTGACTGTGAGGTGTTTGCAAGACCTCTCTCTCTATCAGCTACATCCCCCATGACCTGCCTAGTTTCCCTGTTTCCTAATGAGAGCCTCCTCATACCTATTGCTGAGCAATTCAACTCCTCTCTTGCTCAAATGTAACCCATCTAATGCAAACATTTCAGTCCTCCCCCAGAAATCCCCCCCCACAAATCCAAGAACCCCACCCCAAGTTCCTTACAAATCTTGGCCACCCTGGTATTCAGCCCAATGGCCCTCGAGTACCACTCTATGCTTGCCTTAACCATAGGGAGGATGGATGTCACCATTCCTCGTTTCCTACTCACAGCTAACCTACCTATCAAAGCCCTATACTCTTGCATTGTTTCCTCTGTTTTTGCTTTTCCTACATCATTTACACCAACCTGCACAATTACTGTTGTGCTCTCTCCACTACCCTTCATCACTCCTTCTATCCTATCACCAACATCCTTTACCTGGGCCCCTGGGTAGCAAACACGAGTCCGTTTGTTGGGGTTCCTGCTACAAAAAGTACGGTCCATGTACCTCACTCTTGAGTCCCCTATAACTAAGAACTTCCCCCTCTCTACCATCAGCTGCCTGGTCATTCCTCCCTTCCTCCTTAGCAGCATTTCTGTCTCTCTCTTGCAGTACCTCAAACCTATTATTAGTTTCAATGACTTTTTCAATTTTCCTTAAAGCTAGTCTCGTACTCTGGCGTCTAGCTACTTTCCACTCTCTACTATCATGGTCTATACTATCTCCACCCCTATCACTCCTAGACTCCTGCACCTGGCTTGCCTGGCTGACATTTCCTATGGCGGGCCCTGCCACCAAACACTTCAGGCGCTCCACCTCCCTTGCTAACATATCTACTTTCTTGCTCAAGTCCCCAATGACTACAATACACTTACCACTTCCCACAGTCGCCTTGCATTTTCTTTTTCTTTTTTCTTTTTCTTTTTTTCTTTTTAAATTTAAATAAAGTTATCCCGACTCCACCAGCTACAAACTCCAACTAAACCAAACTAAATATTTATTTATTTAAAAAAAAAAAAAAAAAAAAGATTAAAAAAGCCTAGATACCTTTCCAATTACACCAGTATATTGAAAATATACCTAGTGGTAATTTAAGCTCACTATTTTAGTCCTAAGCTCTATCTTAAACTTAAACACCAAAAGGACACTGACTTATTCCTCTACACTACAGAAACCTAAGCCACGAGGCCGCGCCAACCGTCTACAAAGCGTTCACGTAGCCGATCAATAATTATAGAAGCTACCTAGTGTAATTTAAGCTCTCTATTTTAATCTTAAACTCTATCTTAAACTTAAACACCAAGCGGACGCAGACTTATTCCTCTATGCTAACAGAAACCTAAACCACGTGGCCGCTACACCCGTCTACAAAGCGTCCACTTGGCCGATCGATAATTCTAGAAGCTAAAAATCTGCTTGTTAAAAGGAAACCTATGAGACAAAACTATGCAAATATATGCTCAGAAGCAACCGCCAAACACCCATCCACAGCCAAGCCCAGCACACTGTCCGGTTCCGCAACGACTTATCTGTAAAGCAGGACCTCCACACCGACGTGTTTCCACCTTGACACCTGGCGGCCAGCTAGGGTAGATAGGCACTGATAGGTATGTGGGATGTTGGTGGATGGTTTCTTTAGGATATGGTGATGGTTGGGGTGGGTCTTTTTACCAGGCTTATGTTATCTTCCATTTACAGACTTAACTGGATGGGTCCTTGGGGCTCTTATTAAGTCTAAATTCTTTATGACTGTATGACTTTATGCTTGCAATGTGCAATGCTGCTCTTACGGTTCTTATTTCTTCTTCAAAACCATTTGGATGGCTCAAATCCTTATTGGGGTGCCACAAATGAAAGTTAGAATGGCTTGAGCCATCCCAAAAGTATACAAAGCGACAGCCCCGCCTCTGAAGCTATAACTTATCTTCAGAGCTAGGTTACCCGTTTTTCCTCTCCACATACATGCTCACAAAGCACATTGTTGAAGAAAACTTGGGATGCACCAGAACAGCTGTGGATGAAGGTTTTCAAGTTGGTCGTTAGTTTCAAGTGTCAAGTAAGTGTCGTTCAAGTGTCGTTAGTTTCAAGTAAGTTTCAAGCAATGATATCAACAAAAATATATATAGTTTCCCTCGTGACAATACCTTCGAAACCGGTGGCCATTGTTCATGACAGAATAATTATGAAAGACGTAGCCGAACTCGTTTAAGTTCTTGGAGGCAGATCCACGCCGTTGGCGCCCGCGGCGTAATTGGTTGGCGTGTTCGGCTGTTAACCGAAAGGTTCGTGTTCCGATCCACCGGGAGGCGAGCATAGTGCTTCAACTATGTTGAAGTTGAAATCCTTCCCCCTTTCTGAGTCATAAAATAACTCTTCCCTTCCTGTGCCCTCCCCCATTAAGTGAAATGGTGTGTGGCACAAAACGTGGATTACAACGACTGATCAAGAACATTCTACTGTGCTTATAACATGGTATGTATTCACACACCATCTTCATATTGCCATTTATGTTCACAGGTCAGAAAGGGCTAGGCAGTACTCACCTGGACGAGACAAACCCACCTAGAGCCATGTCTGGTCAGGTTGCACGACTTTGATTGTAACACAGCAGTGAGTTAGTTAGTTAGTTATTTGGGCTCCAGGGCGCATCGACAACATAGGTCATATAGCGCCCATAACTCAGTAAATTAGACATAGAGGCACGGACACGTCAGATCAAGCAACAGGTTGTAGGTGGCGATGCCACATCTGTCCTCGGGTAAAACTAGCCGCGTATGCAGTAGCACGTTAGTAACCAGCGTAAATCACGGGAAATTTAAGTTATAAGAGGAATTTAAAAAGTCTTCCCGAGTGAACAACGTCTGACTCATCTCCTAATACGTCCCGAAGCGAGACAGATTGTAACACAGCACATCAAAGATATTTGGAACAACTTACCGAATGTTATAACTAAAACATCAACAAACAAACATCTCTCGGCGGTGAGTGCTTCCAGTTCTCGGCTCACAATTCGGCTAAGTTGAAAAGCAGTCGCAAAACTCTCCTGCCCTTTGGAACACAATTTCAAAGACTGCTTGATGGGGTGTGCACACATCATCTTACAACCAAGCCGACGGCATGCATGGAAATGCATTTCAACTTTTGATCCTCACAGCTGATGTTGACAAATGCTTCTTGTGTTCAATTCCTACCGGCCTTCAAACGCTGTCTGATCAAGCCAGTGCACCTAGATAACTGTCCGGGTGGTCTCAGTTCGCTACACAGCGCTGTGAACGATCATCGAGGGCTGCGGCGGGGCGCGTTCGCTCGCTGCGCTCCGTTCATGTGCAGCTCATACCGGTGTCGGCCGCCCTCGGAAAAAAACAACCCGCAGCAGAATAACCGGCATCTAGCCAGCATCTAGCTGGAAATCAGCTTTGCTGTTCTGAGCTGGCTCAGCGCCGCGGGTCTGTTCCGAGCTGGCTCAGCTGGTCGGTTGGTTGTTTGAGTTTTAGGGCGCATCGACCAAGTTTGGTCATTTGGCACCCACAGCGGGCTCAGCTGCGTGGGTCTGTTCTGAGCGGGCTCAGCTGCGCGAGTTTATTCCGAGCTGGCTCAGCTGCGCGGGCCTGTTCTGAGCGGGCTCGGGAAGATCATACCTGACGCGAATCATATCAAACGTGAACTGCAAATCTAGCAGCAGCTCAGGACTGCGGCGCTGTTCGCGAACAGAGGCGCACACGCGCATAACAGCGGAACCGCCCCCGGCGCCCGGCGCCGCGTGCCTGCGTCGCGCCAGGACGGGCGGCACGGGATTCCCAGAACCGGGGGCACCGGCGGGATTTCCAACCGCGACGGTGCGGAGCGCGGCTGGGCTTTACCGGCCGCGGCGGCCTGCCAGCATCGGCCGACACCCCCCCAAAAACCCCCCCCCCACCCCGGGAAAAAAAAGAGGCGGGCCCCGCCCATGCCAGCGGCCGGGCGGGCAGGAAAGGGGGAGCCCGCACCGGGAGGAGCCAGCGACGTCCTCCCGGCAGGGTGCCGCCTGGCGGGGCCACGCACTTCCCAGACGTGACGTCACGGGATTACCTGTGGTATGTGGCTCCGGCTTAGCGCTCAGTCCTTCCGGTCTGAACGCGCCGGAGGCCACCAACCAGACGCGCAGTAGATGGCCTCATCGTCAGTCGATCAGCCAAAGCCGAGCTGACGGTAAAAGTAGTGGCCATTTACTGTCTGGAAGTGCGCGGAGCAGCTGCCAACATGCTGCCGGGTTGTTTCGCGATCGGTGCCGTGCTGTTGGCCGTGGCCGGCGTGCACGCAATTGACTTCGGCTTCGGAAACTTCTGCGCCAAGAACCGCTTCGAGCGCGGATCGTGCGTGCCCTCACGGCGGTGCCGAAACCCACATCAGGACAGGTGGCGGCAGTGCGGCAGGCGCGTGTAGCTGCCTGCTTCACGCAGGTTCCCCGCCCAGCGTGACGCAACCATAGGAGGAGACGTCTGCTGCTCGCAGCGTAACATAATACAGTCTGGAGGCACCACCCGGCCGCCGACCACCCGGCCGCCGACCACCCGGCCGCCGACCACCCAGCCGCCCGATCCATTCCAGCTGGTCAAGGACTGCGGCAGGCGCCAGTCCGTCTCGATCTTGTTTCCACAGTTCAAGCCGGAAGACGTGAGGTTCCGGCGCAGCGCGCAGCGCGGCTCGTCGCGCCCCGGCGCACCGTCGTTCGCAGGCGACGGCCCGCCTGTGATGGTCCAGGTGGTGGGCGGCGAGGACGCCCGGGAGGGCCGGTGGCCGTGGGCGGTGCTGCTGGGCGTAGCCGGCGCCGGCGACGGCGAGCCGCGCTGGATCTGCGGCGGCACGCTCATCACGGCGCGCACGGTGCTGACGGCGGCGCACTGCCTGACCGGCCGCCGCGCCGGCCAGCTGAC
This sequence comes from Ashinkailepas kermadecensis, assembly GCA_034440615.1. Lineage (NCBI taxonomy): Eukaryota > Metazoa > Arthropoda > Thecostraca > Neolepadidae > Ashinkailepas > Ashinkailepas kermadecensis. The sequence goes on along the minus strand of JAOTOM010003898.1, from coordinate 101,178 downwards.
TGCGCGCCTGGGCGAGCGCGACCTGTCGCGCACCACCGACGGCCGCCACGTGGACGCCGCCGTGCGCGACCTGCTCGTGCACCCCGACTACCGCGCCAGCCAGAACGACATCGCGCTGGCGGTGCTGACGCGGCCGGCGCAGTTGGGCGGGCGCGTGCGGCCCGCCTGCCTGCCGCCTGCCGACGCCGACCACACGGGCCGCACCACGCAGCTGGCCGGCTGGGGACGCACAGAGTTCGGCGGCGACACGGCGCCCGTGCTGCAGGAGGTGGCGCTGCGCGTGCTGGACGAGCGTGACTGCGAGCGCAAGTACCGGCAGGCGACGTCGTTCGACAGGACCTTCCCGGGCGGCTTCCAGGGCACCAAGCTGTGCGCCGGCACCATCACCGACCAGCCGGCCGACGCGTGCCAGGGCGACTCGGGCGGCCCGCTGGTGATCGGCGACCGCGCCGGCCGCTACCAGGTGATCGGCGTCGTCTCCACCGGGCTGGGCTGCGGAAACCCCGACTTTCCCGGCGTCTACACCAAGGTGTCCAAGTACGTCCGGTGGATTGTCGACAACAGCCGCTGACTGCCGACCGGGCAGCTGTGGCGCGCTGTGGCTACAACAGCACACAGCACGCTGTTACAACGGCGCGCTCAGTCTGACAGCATGGCTGTGTGAGGCAGTCCTGGTGCTAGCCATCAATACTGGTACTGCTATTTTGTACAAGTCTGAACCTATGTGTTTTCAGGTTTGTATTTTATATGTGGACAAGTGTCTAAATACACGTACTACTTACCACTAGACTATTAATTATTGTACATGGTGAGCGCAATACCGGAATGCAGTGTGTACCTGTAAGCAGGCGATGACGTCACGATAGCCAGTCGGCGCCGGCTCGAGCGACCGCTACAACCAAAAGGAAGAAGCACCGTCAAGGAAATGGCAGAAGATTAACAGCACGTCTGCCGAAAAGCTGGTCGTCAACGGGCAAAAAGAACAAGGCGGATAACGCGGGTACTCTTGCCCCATTTTCAGCTGTCGGATAATTATGAAACCATTAAATGGCAACCTGGTTTTCCAGATATGTGGTTTTATTTTCATTATCTTGAACATAACATCAATTGTTCAATCGGAAGATGAGAATGAGTGGCCTAAATTATCACCATTACAGAACCACAAACGGTGGTAAACACCATGCCTATTAGCATCCCAGTACCACAGTGGTTTCGTTGGTTTCGTTCTCCTTTCTGTCGCCCCTTCGCACACTTTGTACAAACTCATATGATTGAAGAGTCCTATCCAATGGCGTACTTAGGATTTGTTTTGGGGAGCAAACTGATTTGGAGTGGGCGTAATTTAATTCCATGATTACTTTTCTTCCAACATTTTCTGATGGCTAAAAAATACGGATATCTGCTAAGCTTTGATGCACCTCATCTCTTTGGCTAAATAAGCTACCAGATTGGCTACCGAACCGAGGCAGTTTTTTTTAACCCGCTGCGTTTTTCTTCGTCTACGGATGTGCTTTAGGGCTCCAGCCGATTTTTGTTACGGGCCCAGCATATTTTTGAGACCCCGGCTCTTTTTAGTTTTTTTTTGCGCACCGACGATATTTTTTAGGTAACGGCGCGTTTTCGTAGACCTCGATGTGTTTATTCAGTGTCCTGTCTTTTTGTTCATTTGTGAGGACCCTACCCGGAATTTGAGGCCCCACGTGGTCGCATGGCCCCGGTGTGCTTTGAGGGCCTCCACTGTGCTCCTTTAGAGCTCCCGGTGTTTATTTTGAGCTGCAACGCATGTCTTAAAGCCCGGCTGTTGAATGGCCCGGTACATTTTCGGTCTCCTGTTGTTATCTTAGGGTTCTGCTGTGTTCATTTGGGACTGCTGGTGCACATTTGTTGCACATCCCAGTACGATTTTGGGGACTCTGGTATAATCTATCGGGGTTCCGGCACACGTTTCGAGCCCAGTTGCGTGATTCAGGGGGGCCCAACACCAGTTTTCTGGGCTAAACGCACTCTTGGCTACTTCCGTGATTTTTCAAGTCCGAGTTCCGGCCTCTGTGCCACATTTTTGTTCCCCGCCGCGATTTTTTCGAGCTCTGGTATGTTTTTCGGTGCCGTACGCGATTTTGACGGGCATCTGGTAGTATATTTGGGGTTCCAGGGCGATTTTCCTGGCTAGGACATTTCATTTTCGAAATATCTCCTTATTGTGGAGGGTTCCGGGTCCGATGCGTTTTTGCGAGTCTTTCACTCAATTTTTGTGGCCAGTGACATTCCGGGTACTTTTATTTAATTTTGTTTAATTTTAGACTTGTAGATTTTCGAGACAACAGCTGCGACTTGTGGGGCTCCGGCTCGACTTTTCGAGCCCCCAGCGTGATTGTCAAGGGCAGCGACGCGACTTTTGGGTCTAAGTGCGATTGTTTGGGCCCCGCCTTCATTTCTTGGGATACCTAGCGCAAGTTTTAGTCGTCTCGACACGTTTTGTGAGTTTTGGAGCGATTGTTGCGACCTCAACTTCTGGAGCACCAGTGCGACCTGTCGAGCCCCTAGCGTGATTTTCAGGAGCCCGAACGTGACTTTTTGGTAACCCCAGGCTCAACGTGATTTCCAGGTGCTCCGCCGACCTTTTGGTGTCCCATCGTGATTTTCAAGAACCCAGCACGGCATTTTTGGTTCCCAGCGTGATTTCCTGAAACCCAGCCTGTCTTGTGGTCCATCCAGAGTTTCCAGTACACCAGCACGACTTCTTTGGGCTCTAGCGTGATTTCCATGGACCCCAGCGCGACTTTTCGAGGCCAAGCGTCATTTCTAGGCGCACCGGAACAATTTTTGTTGGCCCCCAGTGTACTTTTCAGGGGCCTTGGTGCGATTTTAGTGATCCCAGGGTCATTTTCAGCCGCCGTGTGCGAATTTTTGGGACCCCAATGCGATTTCGAGAAACTAAAAACATCGACTACTGTCGAAAGAACACTCAGATTTCGTGGCGATCATGCGCCTCTAACGTTAGCGAACATAAAACACCGCGGTTGTGACCACCGGCGCTGGCCTTCTGGACGGCCATCGCGTGGCACGCTGTCGTATCGACCCGATTCTCCACGTGGGTACCGGGATTCAGCGCCGCAGGGAGGCCCGCAGTGGCCGGGGTGCGGGCACGACGCGTCGCCAGTCACGTTTTTAACTCCAGCTGAGCTTGTTCGGCGTGGATCCAAAGAAGCGTAATATCAAAGCCTCAGGCACACAGCGTTTTATTTGTCCTCAGCTGAGTTCGTTTGGCGTGTATCCAAAGACAAAGCGTTTTATTTGTCATCTCATCGCTTTCTTCTCATCTTACACACTCTTCGTATACTTACTATAGCATATTACTGTTAGAATGAACAAACAACGAACATGAAGCTTACACCTAACAATACGGCAGAACGCAGCGATTGGACCAGATACAACGGTAAAAAAACGACAGCGACAATGCGGCCGGCCCCGACCAGCACTCAACCTTGTTATTTGGGTTCCCGCAGGGCACACACAGTCACGTGGCCAATGCGACAATCCATGCACCAGGCACGCGGCACACCTGGCGTATGCACAATATATTCTGTCTTCCTTACGAACGAGTAACCCTCGTCATTTATAACAGCTGATATTCGCAACAGTATCACGAACTTAGCACCACTCCGAACACAAAACAGTCATATAACGAACCTCTGAGGAACGTGCACTAGGAATTGAATTTGGTTTTAAGTTAAAAAAAAAAAAATTTTTTTTCATTTTTAAAAAAGGGATTAAGGGGTTGGGGGGGAAACAAGGCCGGTTTGTTTTGCCTCTATAGTTTGCAAGGTACTAGAAAAACTGGTTAAACAGAATGTTCAGATTCATCTTGACAGGCACAATCTTTTAAGGGATACTCAACATGGATTTCGATCTCGAAGGTCTTGTTTAACTAACCTTTTGGAGTTCATGGAGTATGTTACTAAAGAAGTAGACAATCAAAACAGGATGGATGTTGTGTACTTGGACTTTAGCAAAGCTTTTGATAAAGTTCCACATAGGAGGCTAATTCATCAACTACAGCAACATGGGATTGTTGGAAAAGTTCTAGGTTGGATTGAAGCATGGTTGAGGGGAAGGAAACAAAGGGTAATGTTAAATGGATGTAAATCTGATTGGAAGGATGTTCTGAGTGGAGTACCATAGGGCTCTGTTCTAGGGCCACTTCTCTTTATCATCTTTGTAAATAACATTGAGGTAGGGCTGAGGAATAGAGTGTTCAAATTTGCTGATGACATCAAACTGGTAGGAGTGGCAAACAGTTGTGATCAATCTAGTAATATTCAACTAGACTTGGAGGACCTAAAAAAGTGGGCTGATCAATGGCAGATGTCTTTTAACTATGACAAGTGTAAGGTTATGCATCTGGGGTCTGGAGGTGAGACTTTCAGATATACAATGGGAGGGAGGGAACTGGATGTTATTGAAGAGGAAAGGGACTTAGGTGTGTTGGTTTCAAATGACCTTGAAGCAGAGAAACAATGTAGCTCAGCTAGGAACAGGGCACTCAGAATGCTGGGACTCATTAATAGAAGTGTGATGTATAAGAGCAAGGAAGTCATGAAAAAACTGTACTTAGCATATGTGCGACCCCACTTGGAATATTCTGTGCAAGCTTGGAGCCCCTACCTAGAAAAGGATATAGACAAGTTAGAAAGAGTGCAACGCAAAGCAACTAAACTCATCAGTGGACTAGGTAGCTTAGAATATGGAGAAAGGCTTGTGGCATTAGATATGTACTCACTCAAGTATAGGAGATTAAGGGGGACATGATTGAAATGTACAAAATTGTTAAAGGACTAGATCAGGTCAATTTAAATGGTGCTCTTCAGTTTAAAGTATCACACAGGGGTCACCAACTCAGGTTAGACAAGTTGAGGTGTAGGACAGTTAAGCGACAGCAGGTCTTCAGTCAAAGGGTTGTTGATCAGTGGAATGGGCTGCCTGCTGATGTTGTGGGGAGTTCCTCATTGAATGTATTTAAAAGTAGGGTGGACAAATTTTTTAGGCAGGAAAATCTTGTTTTTGATTTCTAATTTGGATGGAGGGGATAATATTTATGTTATGTGCACGGCACAGACCCCTTTAAGCAGGGGCTATGGTAGCACAATGGGTATGATGGGAGGAGCTTGCAATTGTTGAGGGTGTTATGCAATAGCAAGTGGATGATGCTAGATAGGCTGGGATATATAGCTTCCTAGGAACTTGGGATTAGGGATTGATTGGGGTGAGAATATGTACATTTCTAGTACCTTTTCTAGATAGGCTTAACCCAGATGGGCCCCTGTGGCTCTTATTAAGCCTTAACACTTTATGACTTTATGACTTTATGACTTAGGGGAACGCAACAAATCCGGCGAGGCTCGGTGCCACCGCGATCACCGGCGCCGTATACTGCGTCCGCACGCGCGCTTTGCTGCGCGGTTCCGGTCGTGCCTGGACACTCCGTCTCGGGTGTGTTATGCCGTGCCGTCTCGTGCGTGCTGTGCCGCGCCGTCTCGGGTGTGCTGTGCCGCGCCGTCTCGTGCGTGCTGTGCCGTGCCGTCTCGTGCGTGCTGTGCGGGGCCGTCTCGGGTGTGCTGTGCCGCACCGTCTCGGGTGTGCTGTGCCGCGCCGTCTCGGGTGTGCGGTGCCGCGCCGTCTCGGGTGTGCTGTGCCGCGCCGTCTCGTGCGTGCTGTGCCGTGCCGTCTCGTGCGTGCTGTGCGGGGCCGTCTCGGGTGTGCTGTGCCGCACCGTCTCGGGTGTGCTATGCCGCGCCGTCTCGGGTGTGCTGTGCCGCGCCGTCTCGGGTGTGCTGTGCCGCGCCGTCTCGGGTGTGCTGTGCCGTGCCGTCTCGTGCGTGCTGTGCGGGGCCGTCTCGGGTGTGCTGTGCCGTGCCGTCTCGGGTGTGCTGTGCCGCGCCGTCTCGGGTGTGCTGTGCCGCACCGTCTCGGGTGTGCTATGCCGCGCCGTCTCGGGTGTGCTGTGCCGCGCCGTCTCGGGTGTGCTGTGCCGCGCCGTCTCGGGTGTGCTGTGCCGTGCCGTCTCGTGCGTGCTGTGCCGTGCCGTCTCGTGCGTGCTGTGCGGCGCCGTCTCGGGTGTGCTGTGCCGCGCCGTCTCGTGCGTGCTGTGCCGTGCCGTCTCGTGCGTGCTGTGCGGGGCCGTCTCGGGTGTGCTGTGCCGCACCGTCTCGGGTGTGCTGTGCCGTGCCGTCTCGTGCGTGCTGTGCGGCGCCGTCTCGGGTGTGCTGTGCCGCACCGTCTCGGGTGTGCTATGCTGCGCCGTCCCGAGCATCCTGCGCCGCGCCGTCTCGGATACGTTGGGTCGCGTCGTCTCAGGTGAGCTATGTGGCGCATCTCGGGCGTGCCGTGATCAGTGGTGGGATTACTGTCGCTCTGCGCCAATACCGACCGGTGAGCACCGCTGGAAGATGCCGCCATCAGCACTTCCGCCCCTACGCGAACAGACACAGTCAGTTATTATACTTCAAGGACGATTCCACCAAGTGCATCACTCAGCGCCCATACCCTTCTATTCAGCATTTAAGGTCACTACAGAAAGTGTTACCGAGGTGAGTAGACGGCCCGAAATCTGACCGCTCTCAGATAGCTGAAAATTCTTCAAGAACGAACTATCTCCGAGCCGTCTGCTGGCACATCGCGATATGTTTGTTGGTTATTTGGGCTCAGGGGCGCATCGACTGCGTTGGTCATACAGCGCCCATAGCAATGTATATGTGATGAAACGCGTACCACGCCCATAACACAACATTCGCTCCCTTGATAAATGCTGACACGATAACAGTACACGGCGCACAGTCGGGATTACCAAGCAGCGCTGACGCTGAGAAGAGACTGGCAATGCTCAGCGTCTGGTCAGCACCCGCTACATGCCCGGCCCGGAGCTGCGGAAACGACTGGCGCGCGGGAACGGCAGAACGTACCTGGGCCATGCTGATGATTATTGGGGTGTTAGGGTGCGTGCGTCAACAAATGTGGATTATATTGCATCCATAACAAGCTAGCTTAAGCACGCATTAGGTTGTCACATCGGAATAGGAGATATCCGGGGAAGCAAGTTACTAGACTAGACAGGTGCATAAATTAGACACAGCTAGATAAATTTGACATAAATTAGACATCAGCTGGACAGGTGCATAAATTACTCGAAATTATATCTGCGTAAGGAAGCCCAAAACTGCTCTATTGTGCATAAATCGGTAATCATTTCCCAGCAAGTCCACGTACCTGGGCCACCACGTGCAGTCGCAGATGTGCGCACGGTGCCTGCCGCCGCACACGTTCCGCGTCCTGTTCGGCGGACTCCTGACGGAAGTCGACGTGCGCACGCCATGGTGACGGACGAAGCCACGCGACGATCGCCAGCCGCCGGAGCCGGCGGCCAGCTGCTCGAGGAATGACGATGAGAAGTTCCAGATCCACGGGCGCCGTTAGCATGTGCCTGGTGCATGGCGCAAGCAACATTTCTGGGCGACGGAAAGGTTAGTTCGTGCTCGATGTACCGTTTCTCCTCCTTTGCTTTCCCGTTCAGCCGATGTATGAAATGTGTGAATTTGTTCAATTGTGTGTTGATGTTGGTGAATATTGGTGAGATTGGTTGATGTTGCGCTTGATGTGTACCTTAATTTTTCGTCGGCATATCTACCGACTGAATCACGTGTTGTCCTGTATTTCAAGCAATCTATCATTATTCGACAGCCGTTCAGGCACGGCTGAAAGTGGTGCCTGGATCGGATAGTGTTGCCTATCGCGTAATACGACTATCTGTGCCACTGTCGCAACCGCATGTCCGGCCCACCCCAAGAGATGAGACACAGAGAGATTAGATCATGCACTGACGGACAGATGGCATCAAAACTTATGTCAGGGACATCAAATAATCAATAGTACCGCCTGTCATGTCATGTCATCGACACTCCCCCCCCACCCCCCCCGTGACCTCCTGCCCTCAGCCTACACAATATTCAAGAATCATCTCCAGACATGCTAGAACCACAACGCATGACACTTGAACAGATGCCAGATATAATCAAGATATGCAAGATATAAAAAGGCAGGATAAAACCAGTCCTCTAAAATGGCACTCATCTCACCAAAATACACGCATAAACGCACACTAAATTCTTTATGACTTTATGACTTTCGCAAAATGAAATTCCAACAGATTGGAAAAGGGCAAATGTAGTTCCTATTTTCAAGAAAGGAGAAAGAGGGAAAGTTGAAAATTATAGGCCAGTAAGCCTCACATCCCTAGTCTGCAAGGTACTCGAATCAATTATCAAAGATAGAATAGTTAGTTTTCTGGAAGGAAACAGATTGATTCAAGATACTCAACATGGGTTTAGAAAAGGGAGATCGTGTCTCACGAATCTCTTGGACTTTTTAAATTTTGCTACAGAACAATTTGATCAGGGAAATCAGGTTGATAAGTCATAAAGTCATAAAGTGTTAAGGCTTAATAAGAGCCACAGGGGCCCATCTGGGTTAAGCCTATCTAGAAAAGGTACTAGAAATGTACATATTCTCACCCCAATCAATCCCTTATCCCAAGTTCCCAGGAAGCTATATATCCCAGCCTATCTAGCATCATCCACTTGCTATTGCATAACACCCTCAACAATTGCAAGCTCCTCCCTTCATACCCATTGTGCTACCATAGCCCCTGCTTAAAGGGGTCTGTGCCGTGCACATTTAACATAAATATTATCCCCTCCATCCAAATTAGAAATAAAAAACAAGATTTTCCTGCCTAAAAAAATTGTCCACCCTACTTTTAAATACATTCAATGAGGAACTCCCCACAACATCAGCAGGCAGCCCATTCCACTGATCAACAACCCTTTGACTGAAGACCTGCTGTCGCTTAACTGTCCTACACCTCAACTTGTCTAACCTGAGTTGGTGACCCCTGTGTGATACTTTAAACTGAAGAGCACCATTTAAATTGACCTGATCTAGTCCTTTAACAATTTTGTGCATTTCAGTCATGTCCCCCCTTAATCTCCTATACTTGAGTGAGTACATATCTAATGCCACAAGCCTTTCTCCATATTCTAAGCTACCTAGTCCACTGATGAGTTTAGTTGCTTTGCGTTGCACTCTTTCTAACTTGTCTATATCTTTTCTAGGTAGGGGCTCCAAGCTTGCACAGAATATTCCAAGTGGGGTCGCACATATGCTAAGTACAGTTTTTTCATGACTTCCTTGCTCTTATACATCACACTTCTATTAATGAGTCCCAGCATTCTGAGTGCCCTGTTCCTAGCTGAGCTACATTGTTTCTCTGCTTTAAGGTCATTTGAAACCAACACACCTAAGTCCCTTTCCTCTTCAATAACATCCAGTTCCCTCCCTCCCATTGTATATCTGAAAGTCTCACCTCCAGACCCCAGATGCATAACGTTACACCTGTCATAGTTAAAAGACATCTGCCATTGATCAGCCCACTTTTTAGGTCCTCCAAGTCTAGTTGAATATTACTAGATTGATCACAACTGTTTGCCACTCCTACCAGTTTGATGTCATCAGCAACTTTGAACACTCTATTCCTCAGCCCTACCTCAATGTTATTTACAAAGATGATAAAGAGAAGTGGCCCTAGAACAGAGCCCTGTGGTACTCCACTCAGAACATCCTTCCAATCAGATTTACATCCATTTAACATTACCCTTTGTTTCCTTCCCCTCAACCATGCTTAAATCCAACCTAGAACTTTTCCAACAATCCCATGTTGCTGTATTTGATGAATTAGCCTCCTATGTGGAACTTTATCAAAAGCTTTGCTAAAGTCCAAGTACACAACATCCATCCGGTTTTGATTGTCTACTTCTTTAGTAACATACTCCATGAACTCCAAAAGGTTAGTTAAACAAGACCTTCGAGATTGAAATCCATGTTGAGTATCCCTTAAAAGATTGTGCCTATCAAGATGAATCTGAACATTCTGTTTAACCAGTTTTTCTAGTACCTTGCAAACTATTGAGGTCAAACTGACTGGCCTGTAGTTCCCTACACACTTCATACTTCCCTTTTGAAAATTGGAACTACATTTGCATTTCTCCAATCTTCAGGCACTTCAGAGTATTCCATAGACCGCCTGAAAAGTATACCTAGAGGAACTGCTAAAGCTTTAGCACACTCTAAAGTTTGGTTCGCCAATTGGTTGGCGTGTTCGGCTGTTAACCGAAAGGTTCGTGTTCCGATCCACCGGGAGGCGAGCATAGTGCTTCAACTATGTTGAAGTTGAAATCCTTCCCCCCTTTCTGAGTCATAAAATAACTCTTCCCTTCCTGTGCCCTCCCCCATTAAGTGAAATGGTGTGTGGCACAAAACGTGGATGACAACGACTGATCAAGAACATTCTACTGTGCTTATAACATGGTATGTATTCACACACCATCTTCATATTGCCATTTATGTTCACAGGTCAGAAAGGGCTAGGCAGTACTCACCTGGACGAGACAAACCCACCTAGAGCCATGTCTGGTCAGGTTGCACGACTTTGATTGTGACACAGCAGTTAGTTAGTTAGTTGTTTGGGCTCCAGGGCGCATCGACAACATAGGTCATATAGCGCCCATAACTCAGTAAATTAGACATAGAGGCACGGACACGTCAGATCAAGCAACAGGTTATAGGTGGCGATGCCACATCTGTCCTCGGGTAAAACTAGCCGCGTATGCAGCAGCACGTTAGTAACCAGCGTAAATCACGGGAAATTTAAGTTATAAGAGGAATTTAAAAAGTCTTCCCGAGTGAACAACGTCTGACTCATCTCCTAATACGTCCCGAAGCGAGACAGATTGTAACACAGCACATCAAAGATATTTGGAACAACTTACCGAATGTTATAACTAAAACATCAACAAACAAACATCTCTCGGCGGTGAGTGCTTCCAGTTCTCGGCTCACAATTCGGCTAAGTTGAAAAGCAGTCGCAAAACTCTCCTGCCCTTGGAACACAATTTCAAAGACTACTTGATGGGGTGTGCACACATCACCTTACAACCAAGCCGACGGCATGCATGGAAATGCATTTAAACTTTTGATCCTCACAGCTGATGTTGACAAATGCTTCTTGTGTTCAATTCCTACCGGCCTTCAAACGCTGTCTGATCAAGCCAGTGCACCTAGATAACTGTCCGGGTGGTCTCAGTTCGCTACACAGCGCTGTGAACGATCATCGAGGGCTGCGGCGGGGCGCGTTCGCTCGCTGCGCTCCGTTCATGTGCAGCTCATACCGGTGTCGGCCGCCCTCGGAAAAAAAACAACCCGCAGCAGAATAACCGGCATCTAGCCAGCATCTAGCTGGAAATCAGCTCTGCTGTTCTGAGCTGGCTCTGCGCCGCGGGTCCGTTCCAAGCTGGCTCAGCTGGTCGGTTGGTTATTTGAGTTTTAGGGCGCATCGACCAAGTTTGGTCATTTGGCACCCATAGCGGGCTCAGCTGCGTGGGTCTGTTCTGAGCGGGCTCAGCTGCGCGAGTTTATTCCGAGCTGGCTCAGCTGCGCGGGCCTGTTCTGAGCGGGCTCGGGAAGATCATACCTGACGCGAATCATATCAAACGTGAACTACAAATCTAGCAGCAGCTCAGGACTGCGGCGCTGTTCGCGAACAGAGGCGCACACGCGCATAACAGCGGAACCGCCCCCGGCGCCCGGCGCCGCGTGCCTGCGTCGCGCCAGGACGGGCGGCACGGGATTCCCAGAACCGGGGGCACCGGCGGGATTTCCAACCGCGACGGTGCGGAGCGCGGCCCGTGTTGTTACCGGCCGCGGCCCGTGTTGTTCTAGGCCAGGGAGTTCGCGAGTCGGCAGTGGCGGCGCCGCCGACGAGCTGTGGACTTGGCCGCGGTCCACTCGACCCAACGCATCCTGTCTGATCATTGCGCACCGAGCACGCCTGGCGCCGCCCATGCCAGCATCCGGCCGACCAGGAAAGCACGCCTGGCGCCGCCCATGTCAACGCCCTGCCGACTAGGAAAGCACGCCTGGCGCCGCCCATGCCAGCATCCGGCCGACCAGGAAAGCACGTCTGGCGCCGCCCATGCCAGCGTCCGGCCGGCCAGAAATGACGTCACCCCCGGCAGGGTGCCGCCTGGCGGGGCCACGCACTTCCCAGACGTGACGTCACGAGATTACCTGTGGTATGTGGCTCCGGCTTAGCGCTCAGTCCTTCCGGTCTGAACGCGCCGGAGGCCACCAACCAGACGCACAGTAGATGGCCTCATCGTCAGTCGATCAGCCAAAGCCGAGCTGGCGGTAAAAGTAGCGGCCATTTACTGTCTGGAAGTGCGCGGAGCAGCTGCCAACATGCTGCCGGGTTGTTTCGCGATCGGTGCCGTGCTCTTGGCCGTGGCCGGCGTGCACGCAATTGACTTCGGCTTCGGAAACTTCTGCGCCAAGAACCGCTTCGAGCGCGGATCGTGCGTGCCCTCACGGCGGTGCCGAAACCCACATCAGGACAGGTGGCGGCAGTGCGGCAGGCGCGTGTGCTGCTCCCAGCGTAACATAATACAGTCTGGAGGCACCACCCGGCCGCCGACCACCCGGCCGCCGACCACCCAGCCGCCCGATCCATTCCAGCTGGTCAAGGACTGCGGCAGGCGCCAGTCCGTCTCGATCTTGTTTCCACAGTCCGCGCCGGAAGACGTGAGGTTCCGGCGCAGCGCGCAGCGCGGCTCGTCGCGCCCCGCCGCACTGTCGTTCGCAGGCGACGGCCCGCCTTTGGTGGACGACCCGTCTTTGGTGTCCCATGCGGTGGGCGGCGAGGACGCCCGGGAGGGCCGGTGGCCGTGGGCGGTGCTGCTGGGCGTAGCCGGCGCCGGCGACGGCGAGCCGCGCTGGATCTGCGGCGGCACGCTCATCACGGCGCGCACGGTGCTGACGGCGGCGCACTGCCTGACCGGCCGCCGCGCCGGCCAGCTGACTGCGCGCCTGGGCGAGCGCGACCTGTCGCGCACCACCGACGGCCGCCACGTGGACGCCGCCGTGCGCGACCTGCTCGTGCACCCCGACTACCGCGCCAGCCAGAACGACATCGCGCTGGCGGTGCTGACGCGGCCGGCGCAGTTGGGCGGGCGCGTGCGGCCCGCCTGCCTGCCGCCTGCCGACGCCGACCACACGGGCCGCACCACGCAGCTGGCCGGCTGGGGACGCACAGAGTTCGGCGGCGACACGGCGCCCGTGCTGCAGGAGGTGGCGCTGCGCGTGCTGGACGAGCGTGACTGCGAGCGCAAGTACCGGCAGGCGACGTCGTTCGACAGGACCTTCCCGGGCGGCTTCCAGGGCACCAAGCTGTGCGCCGGCACCATCACCGACCAGCCGGCCGACGCGTGCCAGGGCGACTCGGGCGGCCCGCTGGTGATCGGCGACGCCGCCGGCCGCTACCAGGTGATCGGCGTCGTCTCCACCGGGCTGGGCTGCGGAAACCCCGACTTTCCCGGCGTCTACACCAAGGTGTCCAAGTACGTCCGGTGGATTGTCGACAACAGCCGCTGACTGCCGACCGGGCAGCTGTGGCGCGCTGTGGCTACAACAGCACACAGCACGCTGTTACAACGGCCCGCTCAGTCTGACAGCATGGCTGTGTGAGGCAGTCCTGGTGCTAGCCATCAATACTGGTACTGCTATTTTGTACAAGTCTGAACCTATGTGTTTTCAGGTTTGTATTTTATCTGTGGACAAGTGTCTAAATACACGTACTACTTACCACTCGACTATGATTGTACATGGTGAGCGGAATACCGGAATGCGGTGTTAGCAGGCGATGACGTCACGATAGCCAGTCTGCGCCGGCTGGAGCGACCGCTACAACCAGAAGATGATGATTGATGATTATTGGGGTTTTAGGTGTCAACCCATGGGTTTTTTTTTCCCCCAAAAAAAATTTTTTAAACACCCGTCAGATTGTCACGTTCCAAAAAAAGATGTTATATGAAGAAGCACCGTCAAGGAAATGGCAGTAACAGCACGTCTACCGTAAAGCTGATCGTCAACGGGCAAAAAGAACAAGGCGGATAACGTGGGTACTCTTGTCCCGTTTTCAACTGTGGGATAATTATCAAACCATTAAATGGCAACCTGGTTTTGGCGCGCAGACTACGTGGTTTTATTTTCATTATCTTGCACATAACTATCAATTGTTCAACGGAAGATGAGAATGAGTGGTCCCTTGTAATATGGGTATCACTCTTTACAGAACCACAAACTTGGTGGTAAACACCATGCAACTATAAATAGCATCCCAGTACCACAGATGGTTTCGTTGGATTCGTGCTCCTTTCGGTCGCCCCTTCGCACAACCTAATGTGTCACCTAAAACTCATATGAGTGAGTGAGCGTCCTATCCCAAAATGGCGTCGACGTTCCAGGATTAGCTTTGGGCAGGAAATGATTTGGAGTGGGCGTAATTTAATTCGATAATTACTTTTCTTCCAACATTTTCTGAATGGATCATTCTCACCATTGAGTAAGTGAATATGGGTGCCGTAAGTATGTCCTATGCGTAATCGACACAGCGTCACTTCGTCTCGCCTTGTTCTGCCCGAGCACGAGGGCTACTGACCGAGGGATGGCTTTATTATCCGTAACTTGTTGGAACCAAGCTCGTCCCAGCTCCTCTGCCACTTGCTTGCCAGAAAAGCAGAGATCCCTGGGTAGTAATCTCTGGCAGAGATTGGGATTGATCTGCGCAAGGGAGCCTGTGCTGCGCGCCTTGCAGCGCTGTCCGCTTGCTCGTTTCCTACGATACCTATGTGGCTTGGAATCCAGCAGAAGTGGACAACTTTTCCGGCCTGATCTAATAACGTCAAGCGACGGAGGATATCATGTACAAAAGCGTCTGTTGGATTAAAACACTTCAACGCCAAAAGACTGCTCAACGAGTCAGACAAAATTACCTGACTTTCTTCGTCCACGACCTCTATAAAAGCCAGTGCTTTATCAATTGCCGCCAACTCAGATGTGTACACGGACGCATGTTTCGGTAGTGTAAACGATCTGGCGGCTGTGTCGCATACAAAGGCGCTTCCAACCCCGGTGTCAGTCTTTGATCCATCGGTAAAAGTTTTTGTGTAGCTGTGATAAAATGTCGACATGTGCTCCAGAGCACGTGCGCGAAATTCGTCCGGGAGAACATTCCCTTTGCGTATGTCGGCCAATACGAGGTCTATTCTAGGGCTTAGTGACAGAAGTCGCCACGGGGGTGTGGATACCTGCGGGGCGCGCTTCACCCTGCGCACCTCCAGTTGGCTTTCAGCGAAAAGGTCTCGAATTCTAGTGCACGTAGGTCTATATATACGGGCGCCACCATATACAAAGATAGATAGGATGCGACGAGAGAACACCGCTTGATAAGCTGGATGCTGCGGGAAACTGCGCAGTTTACACGCGTAGCGCATCCCGAGCATCTGTCTCCTCAAGGAAAGTGGTGGCTCATTGATGTCAGCCAGCAAGCTCGCGATTGGCGAGGTCCGAAATGCCCCAGTCACAATCCTAAGACCTATATGATGAACGGTGTCAAGAACACGTTTTACGGATGCACAGGCACCGTCATAAACAAAGCAAGCATAATCTAGCTTGGAGCGGATAAGAGATCGATAGAGAGGTAGAGTGTTTGTCTGTCACTTCCGTAAGATGTTCGTGCGACACCTTTTAAAATATTCAGAGATGTAGTACATTTGTCACGGATAATTATAAGATGTTCCCGGTGAAGCAGACGGCTGTCAAAATACATTCCTAAAAACTTGAATACAGGGCGTAGTTGAATGGGTTCACCATACAGTTTCAGTGTAAGATCACGGGTGCAACGACGGCGACAGAAATGCATTGCTGCTGTTTTTGTGGTGGATAACGTAAAACCATTCATGGTGCTCCACCTCTGGAGATGGTTTGTCGCCAGCTGAAGTTGCCTGGATCAAGTCGATGCTATTGAAGAAGGGGACCAAATGGCTACATCGTCAACGAACAGAGATCGACCAATGCTTGACGGAAGCCTCGTCACTCACTGCGCTGCCCTCGTCGCGGGCGGACGTGTTTTTGCGCTGCCGTGACGAGGGAAAATCGTGAGTAAAAGATTGGGCACAGGTGGTTAGTGGAGGGAGGATTTGTTCTATTGTAGGCCTAGGTTAAGAAAGAGCGGTTATATTGTTTAACTTGAGTATATTAGACTTAGCCTAGATATTCCAAGCTTCTATAATTATCGATCGGCCACGTGTACGTTTGTAGACGGGTGGAGTGGCCACGTGGCTTAGGTTTCTGTTAGCATAGAGGAATAAGTTTGTGTCTGCTTGGTGTTTTAGTTGAAGATTAAAATAGTGAGCTTAACTTACACTAGGTAGCTTCTAGAATTATCCATCGGCTACGTGGACGCTTTGTAGATGGGTGGCGTGACCTCGTGGCTTAGGTTTCTGTAGTGCAGAGGAATAAGTTTGTTTTTGTTTTTTTTTGGTGGTTAAGTTTAAAATAGAGTTGACTAAAATAGTGTGCTTAAATTACACTAGGTATATCTTCTTGTCCTGGTGTTATTGTACAGGTATCTAGGTTTTTGATTATATTAGTGTTTAGTTTGGTTTAGTTGGAGTTTGCAGCTGGTGGTAGGTATTTAGCAATTACTTCTGTGCATATATTTGCATAGTTTTATCTCATAAGTTTCTTTTTAACGAGCAGATTTTTAGCTTCTAGAATTATCGATCGGCCACGTGGACGCTTTGTAGACGGGTGGAGCGGCCACGTGGCTTAGGTTTCTGTTAGCATAGAGGAATAGGTCTGTGTCTGCTTGGTGTTTAAGTTTAAGATAGACTTTAAGATTAAAATAGTGAGCTTAAATTACACTAGGTAGCTTCTAGAATTATCGATCAGCCACGTGAACGCTTTGTAGACGGGTGGCGCGGTCTCGTGGCTTAGGTTTCTGTAGTGTAGAGGAATAAGTCGGTGTCCTTTTGGTGTTTAAGTTTAAGATAGAGCTTAGGACTAAAATAGTGAGCTTAAATTACCACTAGGTATATTTCAATATACTGGTGTAATTGCAAAGGCTTCTTTCCTGTGTGTAGATATTATAAGTTACATTAGATAATACTAATTCTTTCTTAACATCATTTATTTAGTCTTGTGTCATAGTATTTTTGGTGTTTAATTTTAAGATAGAGTTTAAGACTAAACTAGTGAGCTTTGATTACACTAGTTATATCTTCATATACTGGAGTAATCGTAGAGGTACCTATATAGGCTTTTTGGGATTATATTAGTATTAGTTTCATTTAGTTGGAGTTTGTAGCTGATGGGAGTTGGTATAACTAAGATTATATTTGCTTAGTTTAGCTTGCGAAAGCAGATATTTATTTTGTTGTTTATTCAGTGTGAGTGTTATTCTATTTTCCAGTCTTGTGGTGTAGTCTTTTTGGTGTTTAAGTTTAAGATTTAAGTTTAGATAAAAAAAAAAAAAATGCAAGGTGACTGTGGGAAGTGTAAGTGTATGGATGTAATTGGGGACTTGAGTAAGAAAGTAGATATGTTAGCTAGGGAGGTGGAGCGCCTGAAGTGTTTGGTGGCAGGGCCCACCATAGGAAATGTCAGCCAGGCAAGCCAGGTGCAGGAGCCTAGGAGTGATAGGGGTGGAGATAGTATGGACCATGATAGTAGAGAGTGGAAAGTAGCTAGACGCCAGAGTACGAGACTGGCTTTAAGGAAAATGGACAAAGGCATTGAAACTAATAATAGGTTTGAGGTGCTGCAAGGGAGAGATAGTAATGCTGCTAAAGAGGAAGGTAGGAATGACCAGGTAGCTGAGGATAGAGAGGGGGAGGTTTTAGTTATAGGGGACTCAAGAGTTAGGTACATGGACCGTACTTTTTGTAGCAGGAACCCCAACAAACGGATTCGTGTTTGCTTCCCAGGGGCCCAGGTAAAGGATGTTGGTGATAGGATAGAAGGAGTAATGAAGGGTAGTGGAGAGAGCACAACGGTAATTGTGCAGGTTGGTGTAAATGATGTAGGAAAAGCAAAAACAGAGGAAACAATACAAGAGTATAGGGCTTTGATAGGTAGGCTAGCTGTAAGTAGGAAACGAGGAATGGTAACATCCATCCTCCCTATGGTTAACGCAAGCATAGAGTGGTACTCGAGGGCCATTGGGCTGAATACCAGGGTGGCCAAGATTTGTAAGGAACTTGGCGTGGGGTTCTTGGATTTGTGGGGGGATTTCTGGGGGAAGACTGAAATGTTTGCATTAGATGGGTTACATTTGAGCAAGAGAGGAGTTGAATTGCTCAGCAATAGGTATGAGGAGGCTCTCAATAGGAAACAGGGAAACTAGGCAGGTCATGGGGGGATGTAGCTGATGGAGAGAGAAGTCTTGCAAACAAGGGAAGGAATGGTTTAGCATGTTTTTACGTCAATGCCAGAAGTGTTAGGAACAAAATTGGGGAACTGCATGCTTATATGTTGTCTGAAAAGCTAGATTTGGTATGCATAACAGAGGCATGGGTTAATGAAAGCATTTTTGGAGACAACTTGCAAGAATTCGAATTGACAGGCTACAACATGCATGCTTATCAAAGGCAGGCAAGGATAGGAGGAGGTATACTGTTGTATGTCAGACAAGAAATGAAATGTCATTCCATAGAAGATAGTGTACATGATGAAGGTGTAGAATCCTTGTGGTTAGATATCATTCTGAAAAATGGAACACAATTTAGGGTTGGGGCATTCTATAGACCTCCAGACCAGAATGAAAACACGGACAGGTTGATGCAGGAAGAGATAAGTAGGAGAGTAAAGGAGAGAACTGTTTTGTTGGGGGATTTCAACATAACAGGATTGGGAAGCAAAACTATAGGTCTAAACAAATCGGGAAGAAGCTTCATGGATTGTTTTGAGGAGAATTTCTTTTTTCAAATGATACATGAACCTACAAGGGAAAATGAAATATTAGATCTTGTGCTTACTAATGAGGAAAATTTTGTACAAAATGTGAACATAGGAGAGACTTTGGGTAATAGTGATCACAACATTATACGATTCTCATTGTATGTTGGAAATGTAGGAACCAATAAGACATTGATTCCTAATTTTGCCAAAGGGAATTACAATGAGTTCAGGATCTTCCTGAATGAAATTGATTGGGAAGACTTATTGAAAGGCTTAGATGCTTATGAAATGTGGAGAATGATAAAATATAAACTATTTCAAGGTCAGGATAGGTTCATTCCCAATAGGCAAATTAGATTAACCAGGGTTCAGCTCCCTTCATGGCTGACCAGGGAAGTAAAGCATTTACTGGAGTCAAAGAAGCAGGCATTCAAGAAACTAAAATATGCTAACTCTGAGGTAAACCTCAAATCATATCAAATAGCTAGAAATAAAGTTAGGAGGTGTGTTCGGGCATCTAAAAGACTGGCTGAAATCAAATTAGCTCGGGAATGTTCAGCAGGTAATGCTAAGAGATTCTTTAGTTTCTACAAATTTAAGGCTAAAAAGTGTGGTGTAGGACCACTGGAGGTAGATGGGGAATTAGTGGTTGATGATTGTGATATTGTGGAATCCTTAAGCAAGCAATTCTCATCAGTCTTTACTCAGGATAATTCTGGTAGAATAGAAACAACTGAATCATATGCCATGACAGGTGATGGGTTGGAGTATCTTACGATAACTACAGAAGCTGTAGAAAAGCAGTTGCAGAATATAAAGCCTAATAAAGCTTCTGGACCAGATGATATATATGCTAGGGTCTTAGTAGAGTGTGCTAAAGCTTTAGCAGTTCCTCTAGGTATACTTTTCAGGCGGTCTATGGAATACTCTGAAGTGCCTGAAGATTGGAGAAATGCAAATGTAGTTCCAATTTTCAAAAAGGGAAGTATGAAGTGTGTAGGGAACTACAGGCCAGTCAGTTTGACCTCAATAGTTTGCAAGGTACTAGAAAAACTGGTTAAACAGAATGTTCAGATTCATCTCGACAGGCACAATCTTTTAAGGGATACTCAACATGGATTTCGATCTCGAAGGTCTTGTTTAACTAACCTTTTGGAGTTCATGGAGTATGTTACTAAAGAAGTAGACAATCAAAACAGGATGGATGTTGTGTACTTGGACTTTAGCAAAGCTTTTGATAAAGTTCCACATAGGAGGCTAATTCATCAACTACAGCAACATGGGATTGTTGGAAAAGTTCTAGGTTGGATTGAAGCATGGTTGAGGGGAAGGAAACAAAGGGTAATGTTAAATGGATGTAAATCTGATTGGAAGGATGTTCTGAGTGGAGTACCACAGGGCTCTGTTCTAGGGCCACTTCTCTTTATCATCTTTGTAAATAACATTGAGGTAGGGCTGAGGAATAGAGTGTTCAAATTTGCTGATGACATCAAACTGGTAGGAGTGGCAAACAGTTGTGATCAATCTAGTAATATTCAACTAGACTTGGAGGACCTAAAAAAGTGGGCTGATCAATGGCAGATGTCTTTTAACTATGACAAGTGTAAGGTTATGCATCTGGGGTCTGGAGGTGAGACTTTCAGATATACAATGGGAGGGAGGGAACTGGATGTTATTGAAGAGGAAAGGGACTTAGGTGTGTTGGTTTCAAATGACCTTAAAGCAGAGAAACAATGTAGCTCAGCTAGGAACAGGGCACTCAGAATGCTGGGACTCATTAATAGAAGTGTGATGTATAAGAGCAAGGAAGTCATGAAAAAACTGTACTTAGCGTATGTGCGACCCCACTTGGAATATTCTGTGCAAGCTTGGAGCCCCTACCTAGAAAAGGATATAGACAAGTTAGAAAGAGTGCAACGCAAAGCAACTAAACTCATCAGTGGACTAGGTAGCTTAGAATATGGAGAAAGGCTTGTGGCATTAGATATGTACTCACTCAAGTATAGGAGATTAAGGGGGGACATGATTGAAATGTACAAAATTGTTAAAGGACTAGATCAGGTCAATTTAAATGGTGCTCTTCAGTTTAAAGTATCACACAGGGGTCACCAACTCAGGTTAGACAAGTTGAGGTGTAGGACAGTTAAGCGACAGCAGGTCTTCAGTCAAAGGGTTGTTGATCAGTGGAATGGGCTGCCTGCTGATGTTGTGGGGAGTTCCTCATTGAATGTATTTAAAAGTAGGGTGGACAAATTTTTTAGGCAGGAAAATCTTGTTTTTGATTTCTAATTTGGACGGAGGGGATAATATTTATGTTAAATGTGCACGGCACAGACCCCTTTAAGCAGGGGCTATGGTAGCACAATGGGTATGATGGGAGGAGCTTGCAATTGTTGAGGGTGTTATGCAATAGCAAGTGGATGATGCTAGATAGGCTGGGATATATAGCTTCCTAGGAACTTGGGATTAGGGATTGATTGGGGTGAGAATATGTACATTTCTAGTACCTTTTCTAGATAGGCTTAACCCAGATGGGCCCCTGTGGCTCTTATTAAGCCTTAACACTTTATGACTTTATGACTTTAAGCCCAGCAAAAACGTCATTAATCATGATGGCGAAGAGAGCAACACTCAGCACACCGCCCTGAGGAATTATATTTACGAGTTGAAAGCGTGCAGATAGATAGTCACCTATGCGAACACGAAAAAAACGGTCAGCTAGAAAGTTTTGTAAGAAGGTGCCCATACGACCGCGGATTCCACTTCTTTGAAGCTTTAAAAGAATGCCATAGCGCCAGGTCGTGTCATACGCCGCTTCAATGTAAAAAAACACAGCATTAAGATGTTGTTACTGTCTAAAAGCTGCACGAATCGAGGTATCCAAAAGTAAGATATGGTCCACGGTACTTCTGTTTCTTCTGAAGCCACACCGTTCGTTTGCGAAAAAATTGTACTTTCTAAATACCACGTCAGCCTAACGTTTACCATTTTCTCCATCAGCTTTCCGAGGAAAGGTGTGAGCGATATGGGTCGGTAGGATAATTATCAAACCATTAAATGGCAACCTGGTTTTCCAGACGTGGTTTTATTTTAATTATCTTGAACATAACATCAATTATTCAATCGGAAGATGAGAATGAGAAAGTGGCCTGAATTATCACCATTACAGAACCACAAACCGTGGTAAACACCATGCCTATTAGCCAGACTTGTGCTCGACTCAAATTTTTTGAATCGGCTCACATTTGACTCATAGATCTTGAGATCCGATTCAACTCATGATTCACAGCAGGTCAAAATTATTTGATTCGACTCAATTCAGACTCAGAGCTACAGAGATCCGATTCAACTCATGACTCAAACATAAATTTGAATCCATTCAGATCCGACTCCATGGTATCGGACTCATAAGCCATATGATTTGGTGGGCACTGCCCACCAAATATATATATATATATCCGTATATATATATATATATATATATATATATATATATATATATATATATATATATATATATATATATATATTACATCGGGGAAGAGGGGGGGTCCTGAACACTTTAGGCATTATGCAAGAAATAGCTCTACTGCTGCTTCTGTATGGCTGAACCAGTAATTGTACTGTGTTTACTGAACACAAAAATGAACAAGCTATCCATATTCAAACAGTTCCTTTCAATGAAAATCCTCTAACCACTTGCAAAGAGCAACTTTAAAACATGATTATTTTATAGCGGTGTGCCCTATCCTGAACATGAAAATGTTGTTGTTCAGGATTACCTCACTGTAGCTGTTGTGGTACAAGCTATTAGTAGCACTAAAAAATTATGGTGTAATTGCAAAACATAATTGGAAGTCACTTCCTTATGGTTTCCTAAAGCCAACTGCTCTTCGAAGCCTACAATGGTTCCTGTGAACTTCGCAACCTCTGTACACAAAGTATAGGTAGAATTATGTGATCAGACTTTCATGTTTTGGTAGCGACAGGTCCATCATTTATGAATACTGCCATCTTTTTGATATTTATGCACTTAACATGATGTGGGAGACGACCAAAGGTAGGTGTTCAGAAAACAGAACATGTTCAGATATCCCCCCTCTTCCCCAAAATGTGATGTGAAAACAGTTATTGCAAAGATGATTTATTCGACAGACAGTTTGATGTCTACGCATCTTCATCTGTGTCTAATTAAAGAAGGGAATTAGTATTTATTTAGACGCCAACGAAGATGCTCTAACATTGAAACATCCTGATCTGTTCAATATATTATTTTTGCTAAAACTTTGGGTATAATTTGAGATCAAGGTAAATTTTGATTCTTTGGAAATTTTATTTTGAATGCATGGTATTTTAACGTAAAAATGACGATGCGACCACTCATTTTCACTGCAAGTGATAACTTTTCAGTTGGTAAAGAAATAAACAATCAAAATATTCACTCTACAAATATAGCACATCGCGCATAATCATCCGTACCTGGTGTGTCATAGACGTGATAAAGAAGAAGTTCAACACTTCATGCACTCGATTTAATACTCTTTGACATCGAAAACCGTATGTTTCTGCCTTAATTCGGTATATATTCGGTATATATTAGGTATATATCGCCTTGGGCACAGCCTCGACTCGATAGGCCTTGGGCACAGCTGTCCAATACATCCTCGAAGGTTTAGTGTGTATATTTACTAAGAAGGGAAGTGTGTTTAGTAAGGATATTTCCTAAATTTCTGGAAGTTTAATAGGTATTCTTACTAAAGTTACCTCTACAAAAGGTGGTTTTACAGCGGATTTGCTCCCAGGTCAAGTGGTCTCAGGAACAATATAGAGGGAGAAGACCGGTAGTTAAATTATTTTCTTTGACTGATTGTAGAAGTACTTGAACTTGAAGTGCTTATATCTCGGAAATTTTTGATTTTCCAAACGAATGAGTCAAATTCGTTGAAATCACATTAGAAAACACCAGAAAAACAACATTTTGATAAAAAATGTGTGCCATTTTTACACAAATCCTGCAATTGTAGATGGAAAGAATCCACCTCAATATAGGCGTCACTCACTTGTTCTCTCATGATAACCTCTCCTCCATATATATATAAGTTTGAGACATTGCTTAAATTACACAGGTCAGGACTTCGAGCAATCGTGCTCAAATCACCTGAACAAAACCTATATAATGCCACGCATTCCAAAATACTTGATATTTTCATCAATAAAGTTGAACATGTGTTGCTATAACAAGAACAATGCTATTTTTTCACAAAAAAAGATCATGCTTGTATTTCAGACTAAGTTTTAGGATATTACAGAAGACATATATAAACTGGTTAAAATATGTTATATCCAGTACACATTTCCTTCATATATAGGAGAAAAAAGTAATCGGCAGCGAAATTGATACCAAATGAACCAAATTACACAAATTGATACCATATATTCCACTTAGCATAATATTTTGTAGATCAGTTTCGCAAAATGAAATTCCTACAGATTGGAAAAGGGCAAATGTAGTTCCTATTTTCAAGAAAGGAGAAAGAGGGAAAGTTGAAAACTATAGGCCAGTAAGCCTCACATCCCTAGTCTGCAAGGTTCTCGAATCAATTATCAAGGATAGAATAGTTAGTTTTCTGGAAGGAAGCAAATTGATTCAAGATACTCAACATGGGTTTAGAAAAGGGCGATCGTGCCTCACAAATCTCTTGGACTTTTTGAATTTTGCTACAGAACAATTTGATCAGGGAAATCAGGTTGATGTAGCATATCTTGACTTTAGTAAGGCCTTTGACAAGGTACCCCATAAACGGTTAATGATGCAGCTTCAGGTCCATGGTATTGCAGGTAGCATCCTAAAATGGATAGAGTTGTGACTTTCAGATAGACAGCAGAGAGTGATGCTAAATGGTACAAAGTCATCATGGCAAAATGTTCTTAGTGGAGTCCCCCAGGGGGTCGGTACTGGGGCCACTATTGTTCATTATATATGTGAATAGCATTGAATGTGGCCTAAGCAGTAAGGTTTTGAAATTTGCGGATGATTTGAAGATCTTTAGGGCAATAACAGGGCAAAATGAGCAGGTTTTGCTGCAGAAAGACTTAGACGAGCTAGTGAAGTGGTCCGAAAAATGGCAAATGAAGTTTAATTTTGATAAGTTCAAAGTCATGCATGTAGGTAGGCAGCATATGAAGGCTCCATACTTGATGGGTGGCCAAGTACTATCTGTGACTCAGCAGGAGAAGGACTTAGGTGTTATTTTGAACACAAAATTGGGGGCATCAGAACAGACCAAAGAAGCCAGGAAGAAGGCACGAAGAATGCTTGGGGCAATACAGAGGAATGTGTCATACAAAAGTGAGGAGGTCATCAGGAAGCTTTACTGTGCATATGTCAGGCCACATTTGGAATACTGTGTCCAAGCTTGGTCCCCTGGTTATGAGAAAGATTGTTGGCTTTTAGAGAGAGTACAAAAGAGGGCAACAAAAATGGTTAATGGTATAGGCAACCTGGAATATGAGGAAAGACTGAAGAAATTGAACATGTTTTCACTTAGATATAGAAGGCTGAGAGGAGATCTCATGGAGGTTTTTAAATTTGTTAATGGTCAGGAACAGGGATATCTCAGGGAAATGTTTGAATTTAACAGAAATGATGCAATTAGAGGTCATCAATTCAAAATTAAAGTTAATCACAGCAGGACAAGGTTAAGACAGTCTTTCTTCACCAACAAGGTAGTAGAACACTGGAACCAGCTGCCAGGAACCATTGTCAGTAGCAACACACTGAACATCTTTAAAAACGGCATAGACAATCATAAGAATAGGGGGGATTGTTTTTCTGTATTCCAGGGAAGGTTGATCGACAGGGAGGAGTGGGAGTTGGGAGGAGTTTGTAATTGTTGAGTGTATTATGCAATAGCAAGTGAGTCTCTTATTAAGTCTGAACGCTTTATGAATTTCTGTGGGATGTGCCTAGCAGTGGATTCGGCACCTTCCTTCGGGATGTGATGCTGATGAGGTTGTCTATGGTGGCACGATGGGTGTGATGGGAGGAGCTTGTGATTATTGAGGGTGTTAGGCGGTAGCAAGTGAGTGGTGTTAGATGGGCTGTGATATATAGCTTCCTAGGAACTTGGGATAAGGGATTGATTGGGGTGGGAGTATGTACATTCTAGTACCTTTTCTAGATAGGCTTGATAGACGTGACGCGTCGCCAGTCACGTTTTTAACTCCAGCTGAGCATGGTCGGCGTGGACCCAAAGAAGCGTAATATCAAAGCCTCAGGCACACAGTGTTTTATTTGTCCTCAGCTGAGCTCGTTTGGCGTGGATCCAAAGACAAAGCCTCAGACAAAGCGTTTTATTTGTCATCTCATCGCTTTCTTCTCATCTTACACACTCTTCGTATACTTACTATAGCATATTACTGTTAGAATGAACAAACAACGAACATGAAGCTTACACCTAACAATACGGCAGAACGCAGCGATTGGACCAGATACAACGGTAAAAAACGACAGCGACAATGCGGCCGGCCCCGACCAGCACTCAACCTTGTTATTTGGGTTCCCGCAGGGCACACAGTCACGTGGCCAATGCGACAATCCATGCACCAGGCACGCGGCACACCTGGCGTATGCACACTATATTCTGTCTTCCTTACGAACGAGTAACCCTAGTCATTTATAACAACTGATATTCGCAACAGTATCACGAACTTAGCACCACTCCGAACACAAAACAGTCATATAACGAACCTCTGAGGAACGTGCACTAGGGGAACGCAACAAGTCCGGCGAGGCTCGGTGCCACCGCGATCACCGGCGCCGTATACTGCGTCCGCACGCGCGCTTTGCTGCGCGGTTCCGGTCGTGCCTGGACACTCCGTCTCGGGTGTGCTGTGCCGTGCCGTCTCGTGTGTGCTGTGCCGCGCCGTCTCGGGTGTGCTGTGCCGTGCCGTCTCGTGTGTGCTGTGCCGCACCGTCTCGGGTGTGCTGTGCCGTGCCGTCTCGGGTGTGCTGTGCCGCACCGTCTCGTGTGTGCTGTGCCGCACCGTCTCGGGTGTGCTGTGCCGTGCCGTCTCGTGTGTGCTGTGCCGCACCGTCTCGTGTGTGCTGTGCCGTGCCGTCTCGTGTGTGCTGTGCCGTGCCGTCTCGGGTGTGCTGTGCCGTGCCGTCTCGTGCGTGCTGTGCCGTGCCGTCTCGGGTGTGCTGTGCCGTGCCGTCTCGTGTGTGCTGTGCCGCGCCGTCTCGGGTGTGCTGTGCCGCACCGTCTCGTGTGTGCTGTGCCGCACCGTCTCGGGTGTGCTGTGCCGTGCCGTCTCGGGTGTGCTGTGCCGCACCGTCTCGTGTGTGCTGTGCCGCACCGTCTCGGGTGTGCTGTGCCGTGCCGTCTCGTGTGTGCTGTGCCGCACCGTCTCGTGTGTGCTGTGCCGTGCCGTCTCGTGTGTGCTGTGCCGTGCCGTCTCGGGTGTGCTGTGCCGTGCCGTCTCGTGCGTGCTGTGCCGTGCCGTCTCGGGTGTGCTGTGCCGTGCCGTCTCGGGTGTGCTGTGCCGTGCCGTCTCGGGTGTGCTGTGCCGTGCCGTCTCGTGCGTGCTGTGCCGTGCCGTCTCGGGTGTGCTGTGCCGTGCCGTCTCGGGTGTGCTGTGCGGGGCCGTCTCGTGTGTGCTGTGCCGTGCCGTCTCGGGTGTGCTGTGCCGCACCGTCTCGGGTGTGCTGTGCCGTGCCGTCTCGTGCGTGCTGTGCGGGGCCGTCTCGGGTGTGCTGTGCCGCACCGTCTCGGGTGTGCTATGCTGCGCCGTCCCGAGCATCCTGCGCCGCGCCGTCTCGGGTACGTTGGGTCGCGTCGTCTCAGGTGAGCTATGTGGCGCATCTCGGGCGTGCCGTGATCAGTGGTGGGATTATTGCCGCTCTGCGCCAATACCGACCGGTGAGCACCGCTGGAAGATGCCGCCATCAGCACTTCCGGCCCTACGCGAACAGACACAGTCAGTTATTATACATCAAGGACGATTCCACCAAGTGCATCACTCAGCGCCCATACCCTTCAATTCAGCATTTAAGGTCACTACAGAAAGTGTTACCGAGGTGAGTAGACGGCCCGAAATCTGACCGCTCTCAGATAGCTGAAAATTATTCAAGAACGAACTATCTCCGAGCCGTCTGCTGGCACATCGCGATATGTTTGTTGGTTATTTGGGCTCAGGGGCGCATCGACTGCGTTGGTCATACAGTGCCCATAGCAATGTATATGTGATGAAACGCGTACCACGCCCATAACACAACATTCGCTCCCTTGATAAATGCTGACACGATAACAGTACACGGCGCACAGTCGGGATTACCAAGCAGCGCTGACGCTGAGAAGAGACTGGCAATGCTCAGCGTCTGGTCAGCACCCGCTGCATGCCCGGCCCGGAGCTGCGGAAACGACTGGCGCGCGGGAACGGCAGAACGTACCTGGGCCATGCTGATGATTATTGGGGTGTTAGGGTGCGTGCGTCAACAAATGTGGATTATATTACATCCATAACAAGCAAGCCTAAGCACGAGTTAGGTTGTCACATCCGAATACGAGATATCCGGGGAAGCAAGTTACAGACTAAAGGTATACAGCTAGATTTACAAAAAAAATACAGGCGCGTAAATTACTTGAAATTATATCCGCGTAAGGAAGCCCAAAACTGCTCTATCGTGCATAAATCGGTAATCACTTCCCAGCCAGTCCACGTACCTGGGCCACCACGTGCAGTCGCAGATGTGCGCGATGACGGTGCCTGCCGCCGCACAAGTTCCGCGTCCTGTTCCGTCAGGAGTCCGCCGGAAGTCGACGTGCGCACGCCGTGGTGACGGACGAAGCCACGCGACGATCGAGCCGCTCGAGGAACTACTCGAGGAATGAGAAGAAGTTCCAGACCCACGGGCGCCGTTAGCATGTGCCTGGTGCATGGCGCAAGCAACATTTCTGGGCGACGGAAAGGTTAGTTCGTGCTCGATGTACTGTTTCTCCTCCTTTGCTTTCCCGTTCAGCCGATGTATGAAATGTGTGAATTTGTTCAATTTTGTGTTGATGTTGGTCAGTATTGGTGAGATTGGTTGATGTTGCGCTTGATGTGTACCTTAATTTTTCGTCCGCATATCTACCTACTGAATCACGTGTTGTCCTGTATTTCAAGCAATCTATCATTATTCGACAGCCGTTCAGGCACGGCTGAAAGTGGTGCCTGGATCGGATAGTGTTGCCTATCGCGTAATACGACTATCTGTGCCACTGTCGCAACCGCATGTCCGGCCCACCACAAGAGATGAGACACAGAGAGATTAGATCATGCACCGACGGACAGATGACATCAAAACTTATGTCAGGAACATCAAATAATCAACAATACCGCCGCTGTCATGTCATGTCATACTGCTCTCCCCCCTCAGCCAACACAATATTCAAGAATCATCCCAGACGCAGAACCAAGCAACACTAAAAGATCAAGATAAAGATAAAAGGCAAGATAAACCAGTCCTTACAAATGGCCCTATCACACAACATACACATAAAGTGGTGGTCGTCCCTACACGTGTCGGGCCCACCTCACGATTACCCTCCCGCCGAAATCACAGAGGCCCAGTTTTGCCACGTGTGGGACGTTCTTCATTCCATCCATGCTTTTTTATTCACGTCCCGCCAAATGTAAAATTTCAGTGTCGCCCCATTTCCGCCTACTTTGGCCAACAAGAAATCACATTCCACCGCCGTTGCGTACACTGCTCGTGGATAAGCACCAGGCGCTCCTCGACCTTCTTTTGAAGATCTTCCATATCACGAAACATGACCACGCCATTTGACGTCAAAACATGTCTCTGACTGGACTCACCGACACATCAAGGCTACTCTCCATACCAGCCAGACTCCAAACGAAAACTATACACAGCTGGTTCGGTCCCGACCCACTTCAAACACGTTCGCGCCGAGCACCGAACTCAGACAGGAGTGTCGTCATTTCGGATGGCCAGCAACTTCACCCTGAAATCAACGAAGCGGACGTGACCCATGCCACAAGCACAGTGGATGAATTGGATCACTGCAATGGTCATTGCGCCGTCAATGCAATACTGACAAAGCCAGCACCGAAAAACAAATGTGCCCTTTTACTGGAAGATACAAATGTCTCCATATACCTCATACACACAAGGTGCAAGTGTGTAAAGTGTGTCGACAGCCGTCGCGCCGGACGGCATCGATCGAGCGCAGTTCGACGCCAGCGCGACGCAACCTGGGGACCGTGCGACCGCCGTCAGCCAACAGGTTGATTGATTGTTTGGGCTGAAAAGGGGGCACGACGGCCTTGCTGCGCCCGTCGCCGGCTTCGTTGCCTACACGACGAGGCATGTCGATGCAGCGCTCGGCTGTCCGACGTCCGGAGCACCAGAGGCGCTCCCGGTCGCGGTACCCCCCCCCCCTGGTGACCTGCCCTCAGCCTACACAATATTCAAGAATCATCTCCAGACATGCTAGAACCACAACGCATGACACTTAAACAGATGCCAGATATAATCAAGATATGCGAGATATAAAAAGGCAAGATAAAACCAGTCCTCTAAAATGGCCCTCATCTCACCAACATACACGCATAAAAGTGGTAGTCCTTGCCCACTTACTGAAAGGACATCGTGTATGGGCCGCACCTCACTATTACCTCTCCCGCCGATATCACAGAGGCCCACTTTGCCACGTGTGGGACGTTCTTCATTCCATCCAACATGTATTTTTATATACGTGCCGCCAAATGTAAAGTTGCAGTGTCGCCCCATTTCCGCCTACTTTGGCCAAAAAAGACCACATTCCACCGCCGTTGCGCACACTGCTCGTGGATAAGCACCAGGCGCTCCTTGACCATCTATTGAAGATCCTCCATATCACGAAACTTTGCCACTCCATTTGACGTCAAAACATGTCTCTGACCGGACTCACTGACACATCTCACGGCTACTCTCCATAGCAGCCCGACTCCAAATTACAACTATACACAGCTGGTTCGGTCCCGACCCACTTCAAACACGTTCGCGCCGAGCACCGAACTCAGACAGGAGTGTCGTCATTTCGGATGGCCAGCAACTTCACCCTGAAATCAACGAAGCGGACGTGACCCAATGTCACAAGCACAGTGGATGAATTGGATCACTGCCATGGTAAGTGCACTGTCAATGCAATACTGACGAGCCAGCTAAAAAAAACACATCTGCGCCCTCTTGCTGGAAGACGCAAATGTCTACATATACCTCACACACACAAGGTGTATGTGTGTAAGGTGTGTTTGCAGTTCGCAGAGCCGGGCGGCGGCGACCAGGCGGAGTTCGACGACTGGGATGTAACTAGGAGGATCGTGCGGTCGCCGTCAGCGAGCTGGGAGCGCGACGGTCCTGCGCCCGTTGCCTACACGACGAGGCATGTCGATGCAGCGCTCGGCTGTCCGACGTCCGGAGCACCGGAGGCGCTCCCGGTCGCTGTGCCCAGCTCGTGACTGTGTCATGGACCTGATCGATGGCTGTGGTGGAACAGTTTGACACAGACTTCTGCTCAATCACGGGCCCAATCTATACGAGCCAGGCAGGCCGGCAGTAGATACCAGCGAGGCAGGCTGGCGGCGCTCCCTGTGTGTACTTGGGATTTTGGGCGCGTTAACAGCTTCGGCTATATTGCGCCAATAACTAAAGTACGAGCGTGCCAGGACATAACACGAGATGTGCAAGGAGGTGATGACAGAGAATGCGAGTAAAACTGTCCAAACCATATAAATTGTGTTCTAAGCGAAGACATCAAAGGCACAGTTCACAGTACCGACACCGGCGAGAGGGGGAGGGGGGGAAGCTACTTTCACCCATGTCCACCCTACGAACCGCCGGTGGGACATACACAATATGTACTCTGATGAAGCTGAGGAATCGTGTTACATTCCAGACATCTTAAACTATTTCTGTCGGACGGAGTTCAGCCGTGACTGGTCGGATGGTTCAGCCGTGACGCCAACTACCCGTGATGATCATTTGCACACGATGCGATATGAACACTTGAGGATCTTTCGTGCGTTTCGTACAGTGCAATTGTACCATTCAGTGATGCGTTCGTGTTCGAACCACCTGCCAAGGAGTTCTCCAATTGAAGTACACGAGTCCTCTGGATTAGAGCACATGCCACGCAAACGGATCTGATGCTGCAGCTACGAGAAGTCCAGGCCATACACCAGCAGAAAAGTGAGCCTCGCCGACTGCGAATCTGACGTGGCACCAATGCCTCCGGAAATGCACACACAATCTGGATGATCTCCGTTCCAGCCCGCCCCGCATGCCAGTCGCTGCCAACGATCTTCATCCAGCCCTACCGCAACACAACACAACACAGGTTCATCCGCCTCTACCATAACAGTCACCGGGAGACGCGCGAAAAGCTCCGGCGGAATGCGAAGGACCGTGGTGCGAACGACGCCGAGTCGGCGCTTGGCCGTGGCACACGCTCCACCACCGGCGAAACACCAGTTGTCAATGTCGGGGCACACGAGATCGACACACGCGGAGCAGGACAGCTGTGCAGCCCCGCGCCAACACCCACCGGCGGTTCTCGTTACCTGCAGGACAACCCGATCGCGCGCAACAACATGATCGGGTGCACCGGCGTACGCAACATGGTGGTGCATCCTCACACGACGAAATTTCACAGCCAGTCTAAACGGAAAATAATCCCGCTCAGCTATGTCGTTGTGTGTGTGTGTGTGCAACGTCGCTTACGGCGTAAATGACCAAGTGGGCAGCTCAAAGCCTGTGTTGTCGCATCACTCTCTCAAGTTCAGAACGGTCAGCTGGAGTTGCCCGTTCCCAGGTCGCCTGGGGCGCATCAGCCGCATCGATTGCAGTGCCCGTAATCACGTTAGTCGAGCCGGGAAATCACGAATCAAGCAAACGTCAAAGGTCAGTACATGTCTCAAGTAAGGCAAACCAATACGCGTCACAGCATGCTATTGCATTTCCAAACCAGGTGTTTTGTAAAGTGGGAAAACACTTGACATCCATATGTTACACTTGTCGGGAGAACACCAGTAAAGGCCAACCGCAGCAGAAAGAAACGGGAAATGCTCAGCGCCCCACCAACGAGAATGGTGACTTCAGGATCAGCCACGTTGGTGATGCTGGTCATTGCGATGACTGTCAGTCCCACCAGATCTCTGAGGGCCCGTGACTGTGAGGCGGGTCTCAGAACAAGGACGGTTAGCATCCTTTCGAGCACTCGACGCTCCGTGGCCGAGGAAGATGACAAGGAGGGGAAGATAGTCTCGCTTGAGAAAAGGCGAGTCGATGGAAATCGACGGAGCACGTTGCCGAGCTGACCTGACGACCTACTCATACCTGTGTGACATTGCTGACATGAATTACGTCGGAAAAGCCGTAGCGTTGACTAGTCACCACATCACCGTAGACGAGTGCATGAATGCCCTTGAAACAGGCATCTTGCGAACAAAGATAGATCACGTGATGTGTGCGTGGATGATGGCATCTTGTGAGATAAATGTCGTTTACTTTCGCTTGGCTCCAATATGCCGTTTAATTATTTTGGTGTAGAAGCAATAATAATTTTGTTCAATCGCATCGCACATAAGTGGATTGCACAGCTTAATATGTAATGACTGGTGAGGGGGTGTAGTGGTAGAGTTAGCCACCAGTAGATGTCGCCGCGGTCGTCCCCTCAGCTAAGCGGTGCAAGCCCAATATAGTTCTCGTTCAGACTTCCTCGTGTGTGTGTTGCGCCCTGCAGCGAACTCGGGTGGAACCGAAGCAAACTATACGTCCCAAAATGTTTGAGAGAAAGTGCTGAAAGAAATGCACGATTGTTTATTTGCGGACCACACGGGACTGACGAAAACCTATGAGAAACATAAATTCAGATATTATCGGAACGGAATGTGGAGTATAACAAGTACCACCAAAACTACACAAAGACACCCGGAGTGTTTTATACTTGTGCTGACATCGCGCACACCATGATAATAGTATTTAGTGAAAGTACACTTCCTGTAAATACACAGTAATGATGAATTACACAGTAAGTTGTAATATTTTCTTAATTGTGGGTTGTTTATATGCTTCCAAAAACAATGCTTGCGCCCGTATAAACTTTATACCACACATATTTCCGGGAGTGACACCCGCTCCGCCCCTTACCCATACTGTGCAACTGGCAACGATTGGAGAAATTTACAT
The DNA here is from genome assembly GCA_034440615.1 of Ashinkailepas kermadecensis. NCBI lineage: Eukaryota > Metazoa > Arthropoda > Thecostraca > Neolepadidae > Ashinkailepas > Ashinkailepas kermadecensis. The sequence goes on along the minus strand of JAOTOM010003898.1, from coordinate 67,043 downwards.
TTAATTTCCTGGGTGGGACATAGAAGTGCAGATGGCAGAGGACGAAGGGCACAGTGCATCTACTAAGGCATTGCTGTTTCCGCAGAAAAATCATCACAATCAGCTATGGCGCGGGCGCGATCGCGGCAACAATCGCGGTGGAGGTGGCGGTGGTGATCGTGTGCAGGATTCGAGGGATAGGGGAAATGTCAGCTGGAGGGACCGTGGAAGGGAGGGGCGTGGTGAGTGGCAGGAAGGCGGTCGCGGCGTAGTGGGTGATCGCCGTGATGGGGCCGGTGCGGGAGAGTGGCGCGATGTTGTGGGGAACGGGAGGCACGGCTATCTCTCACCCCGAGTATATCCGAGCCGTTCTCGCTCCTGTACGACCATCGCGTCGTCCTCTCGGGCGACAGCCATGCCGAGAGGCTGTGCTGTGGCCCACTCCCGGCTCCCGTCACAACTGGGCGCATCGTGCACGGGATTGCGCCCACCGCGTTCGCCCGCGGTGGCCTCGGAGATCTCACAGAAGAGGGCCTTGGCTGACTGCGGCACCGGGCCCTCTGTCTCGTGTCAGGGTCCCGGGTCCATGTGTCCCGCCCGGGTCCATGTGTTTAGGGTCCATGTGTCCCGCCACAGCTGTTCTCAGCTTTGGCGGGAACAGCCTGACGAGGGACAGATTGGACCAGCGGCTGTGGCCGGAGCACTGACTGTCCGGCACCTCTGTGTCTCGGACATTCGACAGGTGGCGAGGCTTCTGCTGGAGCTCGGGGATCATCATTCTGCCGCGTATACCCACAGCCGACTCACGGACGACGGGTTGGAGGAGTTCCGCCGCCTCGGCTCCCAGCACAGAGTTATTGTGGTTTAGGGGCGCATCGACTGCATAGGTCATTTCGGTCCCAGCACAGAACCCTGAGCATCGAGGACTTGTGAAAGTGCCATCCGAGAAACAGATTTCGCCCTGGGAAGATGGCTGCAGGGATCACGGGATCGCGGCGGCAGGCGACCAGACCAGACCAGGTGCACACCGACTGCCAAGCACCGTGGACCGAGCGCCATGCTCCGGAACCTACTACCGGGACAGCTGCGATAGAGGATACACCCCCGTCCGCGGAAGAAAGCCCCACGGACCTGCAGCTAGCATTAGACGATTTTTAGAGCTGAGAAAGGTACAACGTTGCGTAACGCGCAGAAAATATACATTTTGCATTATTTACGACATATAAATATCGGTGACAGCTGGACGTGAACCACACTTATCGGTGAAACTGCAACCAGCGCGCGGCATCGCCAGGCAGACCCCACAACTGCAGCATCATCAACTGCATTATGGCTGCATTATCAACACCAATTAGTTTGTTAGTTAGTTAATTACTTAGTGGCAGGACAGATGTGGCCAAGTGGAGTCGAATAAATTGAAACAAATTAAACCACAGTTAGCGCTGTGGCTCTCGTCCTTCAGCTAGAATAGAAGGACGAGGTTGTCCTCTGTCGTCCTAGAATGGGACACACACTAGCTACACATAGGTATTTATTGTGCGGGGATGGAAGGCCCAAACGTGTGAGGTGAGATACCGCGCTGACTGTGCGCCATGTGCTGGTATCTTGCCCGAACCATACGGAAGAACGCAGGCGACATTTCGGACATGACTCCGACACTCTGAGGGTGGTGGACTTACTCGGTGATAATTCTCGATTTGTCCAAAATAGCAGCTTTTTGTTTCCTTGCAGAGATATGATTCCAAATAATATACATACCTGGATAGCTTGCGAGTTACTGCCCCAATTTGTTTTCTTTGTTTGGCTCTTCCGACGTGAAAAGCTGAATTACTCTTGTTATGGGTGCAATGTAATCAAATTAGGGTTGATGCACCCAAAAACCCCAAAAATCAACAATTAATCAATGAATGAGGTAAGTTTGCACTTTAAGGTATGTTTTGCTTAATTCATGGAATTTTCTTCTTCCATGAATTATTAATTAAATGAATCTTGAATCATTAATTAAATTCCATGAATTTAATATCATTTCCCCTGCAAATACATGTTTTTTAGTTGGCAGGCAATAACATAAAAAGGGGGTATATAGAAAATAAACGTTCAAAAGATAATATAATGTAACAGCCTAACCTGTTAGAAGTTGCAATATGTGAGAACAGAAATTTCTTTTTTAAAATGAGACTTAAATGGGAATTTTAAAATTTTAAATTTTAAAATGGGATTTAAAATCCATCTTTTTTTATTGCATTACAAACCTGACCTACCCTAGTCTAACCTACACTGATTTCAGAAAGTCCTTTTTTGGTGAAAAGTTTCAGGGTTGTGTGTACAAATTGACCACTTAAAACAAGTCTAACCTAACCTAACCAAACTAACCCCATTGTTTGCTGCATGGAGGTAAAATGTGTAAAACTTATTTTGCGAATACCTTAAAATGTAATAATACTGACAATGTCTGGGGAAGAAAATATACTCAGAAACCAGGGGTGTCACTTTGTATGCACCAAGGGGGCGGGGGGGCAACTGGCCCAAAAATCATAAATTTGCTCACCAATCGTTGATTTCCCCCTCCCTAACGAGACCAAAGCTTAAGCATGGAACCTATGGAAGTGCCCTTCCAGAATGTTTGAGTGCACCCCAACTCAATGAGTTTTTCAGCTCATTTAGAACATCACCATTGACACTAGTGACAATACTTTCCCTTGAAAAAGTTTCACCCAATGTCACCCATATACTGGAGCACAGTGGGTGTTTCCTGATGATTGCCTGTATTTGTTAGTTATTTTGGCTTTAGGGCGCTTCGACCAGAGCTAATCATTCGCGCCCAGATTGCCTGCATTGTCTGGCTGCTGGGCACGTGAGATCACCTAATCATTGTCACAAAGGGAGTCCACATCTTCCGATGCATCTGCTGATTGGCGTGATTTTGAACAGCGAATATCTTGCTGATATTTAATTCCCAAAGAAACAGGAGATGAAGTTGCTAGGTGCGCTTCAACAAGTCCAGCCTATGCCTTTTCCTCCTTTGCTCTCATGGGAGCAAATCAGGAGCTGCTCTATATAAATACCACAATTAAGATATTTGACGATGAATTGGTGTTTAGGGGCGCGTCGACTGCCATGGTCATTTTGCGCCCATAACTGTGCTTACAGGCAATCTGCCATGCTGCTACAATAATTAAGATATTTATATTCAAGAAGTGTCACACTTCATTTACTTTTCTTCGCGCTTTCTTTCCACTGCACTTCCACTCCCCAGGATTGGGAAACAAGGTGTGCCTCTTCCTCCAGGGGTCGACACACCTTTTTTGCATCATCTGGTGCAGATAATGCATCTCCAGCTGTATTATGTATGACAACCTTGCACTCACGGCTTCACAGAGGACAGCAACATTTTGAAAATGCCACATTTCCAGGAATGGAATCCCAGGCTGATACCATTTCCCAGACCAGATCTACATCGCCAGCGTCAAAAGCTTAGGTAAATGCATACCAGCCCAGAGACCAACTTTGATCCGAAATACATATTCTTTGGCGCCCATGAGGAGACGCCGTTAACTTCCGCGGCTCGTTCAGAGGGCGCCGTGTGAATCCTCATCATCCTCGACCCATGCGTATTGCGGGACGCACACACATGGCACAACTAACACGGAAATGTTTCGGTGTCCTGATCGGCCTCAGTCACATTCGGCACTATCTCCGCAAAACATGTTGTTCACTCCCGTTCACGGTCTGGTTCTCTCTCACCACCGATATTGCAAATCTGTGTTTGGCAACCATTCAGCAAAAATCACAGAGTTCCAGAAAATGATTAGCTTTGCCGCCGGAATCGCTACCGGCAAGCGACAATTTAATCATATATCGGACGCACTTAGAAAGCAAGGGTAGCCAAATTATACACGGCTCGACCAGTTTAGCTGTCTCCCCCTAATTCATAGCATTCTTCAGCACGGTGAGTTGGTTGGTTGGTTGGTTATTGGAGTCTAAGGGCACATCGACTGCATCCGTCAGGCGGCGCCCGTAACATCGCCAAACAGTAAAATGTGAGCAACATCATCAGTCAAACAGTGAAATGCAAGCAGCAGCATCAGTCAAACACTGAAATGGAAATAGCATCATCAGTGAAACAGTGAAAGGCAGGCAACATCATCAGTCAAACAGTGAAATGGAAATAGCATCATCATTCAGACAGCGAAATGGAAATAGCATCGTCAGCCAAACGGTAAATTGCGAGCAACATCATAAAACAGTGAAAGGCAAGCAACATCATCAGTCAAACAGTGAAATGGGAATAGCATCATCAGTCAAACAGTGAAATCAAGCGAAAATATGTCGGGATGACATGCCACGAGGTCAAATACGACCGTCATACTATACAGTACCACGATTCGCATTTTGGCAGACGTAAAAGCGAGTTAATGAGGAGCACAAATCACAGAACTGTGCTGCATCCGGACGCGACAGGGCCGGTTACGAAGCAGGTGGGCGGCACACGACCGTATCTTCACTTCCTCTTGGCGGAAGGACAGGATGGGTCGTACTAAATTGGTCACCCGCTTGCGTAAACACACAACGTGCCTGCAATGTGCGTTTTCCTCCAGAAATTGTCACATGACTACCGCTCCGTCACCACCACACGAAAGCTGCAGCCGCCGCGCGACCGATCACTCCTGGGCCCTGCTGCACGCTACGAGCATTGCCTTTGCTGGCGCATCGCTGCCGGCCTACATCGGCCATGCGTGGACAGTTGCCACGGAGGGGCGCCACCTGACGTCCTGGTATCCCTCCGTGTTCGCCACATGCGCGTGCGGCAGTCACACAGACGGGGAAAAAAAGGTCGCGCAGCGGAAGATGGTGATGCGGTTGTTCGGACGAATGCAACCGGCGTCAGTGCAAGAACTTGACAAGTGGTTAGTTAGTTACTTGAGTTTTAAGTGGATTTCTGACGTATGTCGTCGCCTCCTATGCCGACCCTACCTGAACTACACCTGGGAACCGAAGACGCCGACCAACAGGAATTCGTGGTGGAAACGGCCGATCGTGAACACCATGAACAGTGGCGGTCATACCGCGAACACTTCTGACCGACTGCCACTTTGGCGCCCAGACAAAGCGTATGGAGATGGACGCGTTGAGAGCTGATGCACAAGCTGGTATCGAGGCGACCGAGAGTACTTGTGTCTGCCCCGCCCTGCGCTGGCTGACCACCTCTGCCCTTCCGTCACGCCCCTAGCGCCTCTATGGACCTATCCGGTGGCGTGCGAGCCCGCGAGCAACGCCTGCATGGAAAGTCGGTTTAACGTACTGAAATACCACCTACTGCTGGGCAGGACTAAACTCACACCTGGTGCATTCGTAGAATGCAGTAGCGCGTCACAAAGACGCCCTCATACGAGCACCAGCTTCAAAGCGGGGTCCGAAGCAGAAAGCCGGAGATCAAATAGCAGCGGAAGAGAACTCGAGGAAGCGACGAACAAAGAGGACGTGTTCGTACCGAAAAGCTGCAGTGCCGGTGAAGTCAGACGGCACGTCTGCCTCCGTGCAATCACAGGACCAGGACATGGCTCCACTGCGCCAGGACGCCACTGATGTAGGTGGCCGACTGCACCAGGGAGTCGCCGATGAAGGTGATCAACTGTGTCGGGGTGCTACCGTCGGGCCTACCGTTCTGCTGGCACTGGAGTGCTCAAATGGCTCTGCGTGGCTCGATGACGAAGCATCGGACTTGTACCTCGCGGCGATATCGCCACCATTGACTGCTCCATTTGCGATTTTCTGGCGTGTAGTAATAGAAGGTGCGTGCGTTTGCGTTGGGCGGCGCATCGACCAGGAGATGCCGCCAAAGAAGACCATCTGGTTCTTGCCCTTTAACAGGAACGGCAATCGTTGGACACTGTTTCTGGTACTTTGGTGCGAGAAGCGCTTAGTCCACCTGGATGCTATATCCCAAGATCTCAACCCCCACGACACCGAGGCTGATGGAGGCGTCTGCCGGACTCCAGTGGGAGGGCTGGAGTCTGGTGGCACCGGCGACAACTCTGCACCAGCAGGGTGGATTGTCTTGCGGGCTCTATGTGTGCTGGCACACAGAGTCAGCTGCTACAGGGACGACTCGTCACTTTGATGCTGGAGCGATGAGGGCTGAAATCCGACACCGTATTTGGTGCGTAAGATATACACCGATTATTATTACCAAACAATTATAATTATAAACGATAAGTCGAAAAACAATCGACACATCAGTTTAATACTTGGTGTGTCCCTTGCCCGAGTTTTGCCAGTTCAGGTCAGATTCCGCATTCATGATTTCGCTCAAGATCACACTGCATGCCAAAACATGCACATATTTATTTAATTTCACTTGATGATACACTTCATGTCACCTGCTGCATATGCTGCGAATGTGCTGCTGAATGTGCTGCCAATAATGCATACTGTAATAACAATCACCGCATTTCAGGCCCGTGGACAGATAGCATGGTGTACATGCTGTTAGAAATGTATGAGCAAAGAAAAAGGAAAACAAGCAGAAAAGGCCCCAAGATAAAAAGGAACAAGACACGGCAGGATATCTCACAGCAACTATGTGGAGCGGGGTTCTCGGTCGCGCCAACACAGACAACAAATGGAACAAATGGAAGACACCGACTTCTGCACACAAGCACACTGTTGATAGCAGCAACAAGACAGGGCGAAAAGTGAAGCGACTCTAGCTGTGTTCCTTCGCAGCCACGTGCAACCCAAATGTCGCTGAAGAAAAAGAAGACGAAGCAAGATCGCATCCTCAGCTTTCCAGAAGACGCCGATGAACGTCTCGAAGAAAGGCGACAGAACCGCCATCGAGACCAGATGGATTTGTTAACCCAGTTCCATGAGGAGCGAACAAACATTATTCGCCAGATAGGCGAGACGCAGAAAATTCGACAGGACGAATGAGGGTGCAACCCTTCGCGTAGCTGTGCGACCACGGTACCACGTGACAACTTGCTTTGTCCATGTGCAGTGCGACACTGGTGTTATGCAGTGCGACACGATGATATCCAAGATACTAGCGTTGTTCGTTTACGTAGCCCAGAGTACCTCAAGTTTCAGCTACCATTTTGTGCCGCAACATCACATTTTTCGCACATTCGAAGCCTCCTAAGTGTATACAATTTACCAATTATGGGCTGTGAAGCTGAATACAGTATAAACGTTTTCTCCGTCCAGCTTTACCCAAAGGTGACACTTTCTCACAACATGCATATATTGTATGATCCCAGACTTCTTGTTTGTTCCTTGTTGTGAAAACAAGGAAGTAGTAATCAGGAAGATGAAGAATCATAAGGTCACATTCATATGCTCACATGGAGGTGCTCATCGGTCACGACAACAGGAGCAGCAGCGAACAACATCGTAAGCTGTTTTGTTTGTCGCTGGCTCTCAACAATATTACTATCACCATTTCTCAACCAATCATGGAATACCTGAATTGTTGCATTGTTTAAGTTGGAAGTGTTGGCTTTATTCCGGGGTCCGGTGATGGTGAAACATTTCAACGTCATGTGTATGTGATGTAATGGGCATAGCCATAATTTCTGCCATCTGTATTCACGGGTTTTGGAGCCATTATAGCTAGTAGCAGTCATCTCATTTACTGGTGGGGAGGTGGTTGCTGTTGGCACTGAATGTAAAATCATAGTTCTTGGCATAAGACAGATTGTAATGATACATGTTTTCATGTTTATATATTCATATAAACATGTTCATACATGGTTCAAGATAACCAACTCTGTAGGTAGCTTTCTTCCAAAGTCGGCAGATGCGTTCTTGAGGTATTTCGATCATTATCTGGCAGTATAGGAGGTAGCCATTTATAGTCAATAATAGTCAGCCATTTGTTTAATTTTGTCAGTTGTTTTGCGAGTTGATTTCTTCTTTCTTTAAAACCACACCACTTCTCAATTTTCTGCACAGCGACCTTGTGTCAAGTGTTGACCAGTGCCAAGTGTTGATTGCCTATTGCGTTGTGTCAATAGTCTATTGAGTTAAGAACAGGTGGCTTGTGCTGTGTATATTGTGTGAGCTTCAAGTGCTTTTGACTTAAGTGCATTCTGAAAAACAGCAGTGGATTAGTTTGTCGGTGCTGCATAGTTAGGAACTTGCATATATCTAAGCTTTCAGCTATTTTTATCTGCTCTGTTACTTTTGTAGATCATCTTATAGCAAGTCACTTTTCAATCTAAATCTAGGAATAAGCTGCAGCCTGTAGGATGGTTTCTACCAGGATGCAGACACTAGAGGAGATTAGGGACCTTAAGGCAGAGCTTTCCAAGCTCAAGGCTGCCCTTGTTGCACAGGGTAGGTAAGACAAGGCAACAAGTAGAGGTCAGTCTGCAGCAGGGGCATCCTATGCCCAGGTGGCCACAGGCCACCAGGTAACTGAGGCTTCCCCTGCTGTGGAGGTGGCTGTGATATCTGTGAAGGTGGCTGGGAAGAGTGTTCCTAGTGAACAGAGGAGTCTAGTTCTGGTAGCTCACAGGAGGGGCAGTGGTATAAGGTCAGGGAGTGGAGGATTTAGAGGCGCGACCATAAGCAAGTGGTCAGTGAGTGGCAGGTAACAGGTGGTAGGAGTGGGAGGCAGCCTAGTTGAGCCGCTCATCAGGCAGGCATATTAACATCAAATAGGTTCCAGGCATTGGAGGACTGCCCCCAGGATAGTAGCAAGGAGACAGTGCCGGTCGTAGGCGACTCTCGTGTGCGGCATTTAGATAGGATGTTCTGTAAAGGTCGGAGAGGCAGGTGCATAACCAGGCCTGGTGTCAAGGTCACAGACTTGGTACCAGTGCAGTGGTGGCACAGGCCACCAGTGAGCACCAGTTTAGTGCAGTTGTAGTGCAGGTAGGAGTAAATAGCATACGTCCTACCAGGAGTGGAGCTGCTGCAGGACTACAGGGCCGTTCTGGCCACCCTGAAGCATAGCAATAGCAGTCATTGTGACTGCTCTTCTGCCTAGGCTGGAGTCTCTCTCCCCTGAGTGGAGCTCTGGCAGCCAATGCCAGGGTAGGTAGGCTCTGCCATGAGTTAGGTTTGACCTTTGTTGACGAGTGGTGCAGGTTTTATGGCTCATGGGACCTCTATCAGAGGGATGGCCTGCACTTCTCCGTGAAGGGGTGCATGTGTTAACATGCGCACTGGATGGGGGGGGGGGGGCGAAATCCGCCCACCCCTCCGGTTTTTGTACATAACTCCACATTTTATCTGGCGACGCTACATGGCTCAACGGTCTTTACCGGTCGATATCAGCTATTTTGCGCGTGCCTGCTTATAAATGTCCGGCGCGTCTTTTAACACGCGCCCTGGAAGGCCCCTGAAAATTACGCGCACTGGAGGGGGGGGGGGGCGGATTCCGCCGCAACACATCAAGGGCCAGTATATCGATCTTTGGGAGGTAGTGTGTATATTTCATGTTTAGGAAGTGGCGTGTCCCAACTTACTTCACAAATCATATATCACTGGGTGGGGGTGACCCTTTGGTACGATCGGTCGCCTGGTATTCGGACAGGTGATCGTGTAGTGGAACTAATGACAATCTGGTGAAACTGACTGGCGTGTAGTCACACAGGTGGTCTTGTGATGACACTGGCGACCCCGTGTTGGGCTAGACGCCTTATGATTTTGACTGATGGGAATGAAATGGGACTGATGAACCTATTTTTGGGGCTGCTGTTTTCTGTTCGAATGTCGATTTACTTGCATTCTTGGCTGCACGGATTGCAGACTGAGCACAACCACGCCACGTCCGAGGACGACTGCCGCGTGCAGCCCGAGACGCGACGGCTCTCTGCGAGTGACGTCTCTCTGCCCGAGACGCGACGGCTCTCTGAGAGTGACGTCTCTCTGCCCGAGACGCGACGGCTCTCTGCGAGTGACGTCTCTCTGCCCGAGACGCGACGGCTCTCTGAAGTGACGTCTCTCTGCCCGAGACGCGACGGCTCTCTGCGAGTGACGTCTCTCTGCCCGAGACGCGACGGCTCTCTGCGAGTGACGTCTCTCTGCCCGAGACGCGACGGCTCTCTGAGAGTGACGTCTCTCTGCCCGAGACGCGACGGCTCTCTGAGAGTGACGTCTCTCTGCCCGAGACGCGACGGCTCTCTGCGAGTGACGTCTCTCTGCCCGAGACGCGACGGCTCTCTGCGAGTGACGTCTCTCTGCCCGAGACGCGACGGCTCTCTGCGAGTGACGTCTCTCTGCCCGAGACGCGACGGCTCTCTGCGAGTGACGTCAAGAAAATTGGCGAACACGTCCGGGTCGGCGCAGACACCAAGCTCGTCCGCGGCGTAATGGAAGGGACAGCGGGCGAGTACACAACTGGCCAGGATGTCGAGAGAACGACACGCAGGCGGAAGCATTGCCGGCGCGATGTGGAGGCTGCTGCACGGCAGTTGCAAGCTCTGATATTTAGTGTGCTCACTGATAGCATTACTTATTGACCTCCATGCTTCCGAAGTATATCGCAATGGAACATTGTGTTCAAATTCCAAAATATTGGTGGAAAATAGCATGCAACAGGAAAAGTATGCACATCTAACGTCATACCTTTTGTTTTATTTGCATCTTCACATGTTCATAACGATTCCATCCTAAAGATTCATGACATGTGAAATACAGATATAATCATCTCAGTAGCATATTTGTGTAGACCTTGACATTACACAGACATGAAATGTATTGCGCAATGCTGTGCAAAATTATATCCATGTATTTCCCAGTCTTAATTACATATTTGGTGTCAGGGTGATAATATTTGTATTCACATCCGACACCCAACTGGCAACTAATTCGGACACACTGCTATAGAAGCTCTGGGTACCGACTAACTATTGGATATTACCCTTCACAAAAAACTGCATTACACCATCCTAGCCTTTCGGGGCAAGCAGTACAGGAATAATGTGTGTAATGTTTGTTTCAGATGCACAGGCACTTGAGTCTTCGTCAAGGCCGTCACTGATAGCATGGCAGACTACATCTGCATGCCTGGAAAAGTTGAAGCGAAAGAAATTGCTCGAAGATGGCAGGAGCGGTTTTGCTTTCCGCAAGCATACGGTGCTATTGATGGAACCCATGCCCCGTCACTGCTCCCTTTGAGGTATACAGAGATTACGTTAACAGAAAGGGATGGCCGTCCATCATCCTTCAGGCTGTGCGTGACGACAAATACCTGTGAGTCCTGCACCCCTGATGTATGTCTGACTCGACTCTTTAATCTCCAAGCCGCATCTAGCAACTCGAAACTAATTGCCATAGCTCCCCACAATCATTTTCGAAAAGCTCCATCCCTCAGGACACAGTTAATACGAAGACTGGTGGTAGGTTTCCGAGCCAGAGAAAGTCGAATTAAGTGACAAGGTGTGTTGTATGACCGCGGTCTCACGCTTTGTCGGGACGTAAGGCCAAAACCAAGGACGCAAAGGCCGAGGACGCGGGAAGTTGTCCCAGGACAGCGGGTGGGAAAAAGATATAGGTATATTCATATAATAAACCAATATACGCCGGATGTATTTTTTTTCTCCAAAGTGCACAATATAACACAGAAATATATGGAAATAATTTGTAAAATAGTTAACAATCCCTACTTTTAAAACGCGTAAAAAATGTATCAGTCCTAATCGCGATCAAACCCGCTGAGCTCGAACGCATAGTGGATTAGTAACAGGATTACAAACCGGATTACCAACATGATTACGGGTGTTCCCATGACTGGCCTGATCGCGATTAGTGACTTGATCGCGATAAAGGGCGATTAGGGGTGCCCATGGGAACAGGGTCAGTTCCAGCTCCCATGTCGACATATACTCTGACGTTCCGATCCCAGTTTGGTCTGCCGCCATTCGATGAAGCCCTCATCAACCGCAGGTGAAGGGTCGACTTTCAGCGACTCGCCGTTCCTTTATTGTCGATTTTTGGGATCCTGGATAATTTGTGTTTCTCGAAGGATCTTCTGAGATCTGGGATCTTGTTAACTCGTCGAGGGATCTTGGATCTTTTAAAAAGTTTGTCTATATATTTTGCGACCTTGATCTTTTTTGTACGATCCTCATTCTGGTACATGTCTGATCATGGGTCATGGGTTGGATGCAGGGCGTCCTATAAGGATTTTTAAATTTTCACGGGGGGGGGGTTTCACCCCGGTGTATCTAATATATGTAAGTTTTGTGAAGGGCCAGGATGTCATTTGTCTAACAGGTGACCATGCTCTTAACCAGCTTCAGCTTCCGGGGGGGGGGGGCGTGGACTCTAACTTTTCGCGTCCTACTATGATATATTACCAGCATATTTTTATCTCACTTGAAAACCCCTTTCACTGGGAGATTTCCAGTTACACTGGGGAACTTCGTGACACTTGGGAGGATTTTAGCTGATCAATATCTACGCCGACTGGATTCTCCACTACCGGGAGGCCTATCAGCTGTGGGCGGTCAGTGAGAGCGGTGCTGCCCAGCTAGCCCGCGCCACGCTGTCCGCACCCGCGCAGCTGCGCACCCCGCTCACCGCGGCTGACGAACGGCGCGTCTGCGTTGAGTTCGGCGCCGCTGCCGGCCGCGAGGCTGCCCTGCAGACGCGGCTGGAGGTGATGGAAACCACCACGAGACAGCTTGAAGAGGCTGCTGTTGACGCCGCCGCCTCCAGACGCCCCCTGCAAGATGATTGCGCGGCGGCGGGGGAGACGGTAGCCGCTATGGAACATGCGGCCGTCCAGGCGCGTCAGGCCGAAGCCCGAGCACAGGAGGCGGCTGCCAGAGCGGGCGAGGCGGCGGTACTGGCGCAGCGGGAGGCAGCGTCATTGCGGCAGCAGCTGGCCTCCATGCTGCTAAGCCGGCACGCCGAGCGGCGCACAGTGAACGCCGTGGCGCTCAGCGCCACGGCACAAACGGCACAAGTGAGGCACAAACGCCCTGTGCTATCTGAACTAGGTGCAGTTGGTCAGTACCAGGCACTCCGACCCCCTTCTCCTGCAGGGTGGTGAAGAGCCAGCTAGAGCAGATGGAGCGGGTGGAACCGCACGAGAATGGAGGTGTGTCACGATGTGTAACTTCTGCTGGCGTACAGATCGCGCCCAGTGCTAGCGATTGTCAGTGAGTGTTTTTCAGACAGTTCCAGCTCCCTTGTCGACATATACTCTGAAGTTCCGATCCCAGTTTGGTCTGCCGCCATTCGATGAAGCCCTCATCAACCGCAGGTGGAGGGTCGACTTTCAGCGACTCGCCGTTTCTGAGTCTGAGCCACAGCCACAGGTTGACGTGCTGGAGGCGCCGCACCGAACCCGAGCCTTGACCCAACACGAGCGCTATCGGAAAACAATAGTCATCTGTTACCAGGTCGCGTCCGTCGGCTCGGAGTCGACAGGTGCTGCTTACGACACGTTCATAGACTTTCTGAACTCGACCTTCGACATCAGGAACAGCCAGCTCTTTGTGCCAGTTATTATCGAAGCTGATGTGGGCCAGGAAACTGAAGCTGACCAAGCCCCGTACGTGCCGTCAGGTAGCGATGTGCCTCGGGCCACTACCATGACGTCGGCATCAGTGTATTGGAGTTGGAGTTGTTGGAGTTGGAATGACTCCGGAATGACTCCGCCATTTTTGCTCAGAGGAGTTGGAGTTGGAGTCACTCCAGGATCGTCCAGCAGGAATTGGAGTGACTCCTATTTTAGCAAAGGAATTGGAATTAAGGAGTAAAATTTCATGCCAATTCCAGGTACATTTTTCCCCATTTACTGCGCATAATAATTGGTTATCGGTAGTGTTTAAATGTGTGGCAGAGGCATCAATTTGGTAACATTTATGGAACCAGGCTTGATCCGACCCTGAGACGTCTGAAATTGAAGACAAGGTTTGGACCCGGCGTGCGTACGTGCGCCGGTACAGGAGCACGGTATCACTGGACAGTGATATGTTGCATGGTAAACATTGAGTCTAAAATGAGTTTTGTCCCCTGGCCAAACGAGATTCCGCCGCGGCTGCTTAGTTGGCGTATACACTTTGTGTCAAATTCAACTTGACAGCAGCTCGCGATCCCACTGCAAACGGCCCCACCATCCCTAATGTGGTACCCCTGGCTTGGGAATCATTATTATTAGTATCGGGACGTTAGGGCGCGAAAACCCGTTTTGGCTATTATGCTGGCGTGGGAATCACTGGTTCGCACCAAATACACTTCCGGTCACCACCGACGTTCGGATTTTCCGGCTCTGCGCGAGCGCACGAGGGCGCCAGATGCCGCTGTTGTCATGGCAACCAGTAGTGGCGTGCGCGTGCATGACAGCGGCGAGGGCGAGACAGTGCGGGATTTGTGTGCGGTGTGTGAAGATGTCTGGCTACGGGAAGAAGACCGGCCATTTGGACGCCTTTTTTAAGACAGCCTCAGACTCAGAAGATGTCCATGTGGACGATCCTAATCCATGCCTTCCTTCGGCCGTAACCCAGGGTGTAAATGAAGCGGGTGGCGGCCCAAGTTCTGCCCTGACGCCATCAGTATCAGTATTGGATGCTTTCTTCACCGGACGGCATGTGGAGGGCGAAATCGTCACCTATACCTGCAAATTGTGCCATGCCGCTATCCGAGGGAAGATATCAGTGAGTTCCAATTTTAAGCGTCATCTGCGCCGAAAACATACATCTCAGCTGGCGGCCCATGAAAAGTTGTATGATAAAAGGGCGCCGCAGCCGGAGCGCACAAAATGTTCCAAGGAAGCGCAGTTAGACGAAGCCATCGTCACACTTATCTGCTGTGACCAGCTGCTAATAACTCAGGTCACATCATCCGCTTTCAAGAACCTGCTCCAGGTAAGGCATGGGCAGACATATACCAGAATAAAAAGCCGGGATCGGATCCATCGATCCCTTTATTGTCGATTTTTGGGATCCTGGATAATTTGTGTTTGTCGAAGGATCTGAGATCTGGGATCTTTTTAACTCGAGGGCTCTTGGATCTTTTAAAAAGTATGTCTATATATTTTGCGACCTTGATCTTTTTTGTACGATCCTCATCCTGGTACATATCTGATCATGGGTCATGGGTTGGATGCAGGGCGCCCTATGACTTTGAAATTTCCACGGGGGGGTTTCACCCCGGTGTATCTAATATATGTAAGTTTTGTAAAGGGCCAGGATGTCATCTGTCTAAAAGGTGACCATGCTCTTAACCAGCTTCAGCTTCCGGGGGGGGGGGAGGTGGACTCTAACTTTTCGCGTCCTACTATGATATATCACCAGCATATTTTTATCTCACTTGAAAACCCCTTTCAATGGGAGATTTCCAGTTACACTGGGAAATTTCGTGACACTTGGGAGGATTTTAGCTGATCAATATCTCCGCCGACTGGCTTCTCCACTACCGGGAGGCCTATCAGCTGTGGGCGGTCAGTGAGAGCGGTGCTGCCCAGCTAGCCCGCGCCACGCTGTCCGCACCCGCGCAGCTGCGCACCCCGCTCACCGCGGCTGACGAACGGCGCGTCTGCGTTGAGTTCGGCGCCGCTGCCGGCCGCGAGGCTGCCCTGCAGACGCAGCTGGAGGTGATGGAAACCACCACGAGACAGCTTGAAGAGGCTGCTGTTGACGCCGCCGCCTCCAGACGCCGCCTTCAAGATGATTGCGCGGCGGCGGGGGAGACGGCAGCCGCTATGGAACATGCGGCCGTCCAGGCGCGTCAGGCCGAAGCCCGAGCACAGGAGGCGGCTGCCAGAGCGGGCGAGGCGGCGGTACTGGCGCAGCGGGAGGCAGCGTCATTGCGGCAGCAGCTGGCCTCCATGCTGCTAAGCCGGCACGCCGAGCGGCGCACAGTGAACGCCGTGGCGCTCAGCGCCACGGCACAAACGGCACAAGTGAGGCACAAACGCCCTGTGCTATCTGAACTAGGTGCAGTTGGTCAGTACCAGGCACTCCGACCCCCTTCTCCTGCAGGGTGGTGAAGAGCCAGCTAGAGCAGATGGAGCGGGTGGAACCGCACGAGAATGGAGGTGTGTCACGATGTGTAACTTCTGCTGGCGTACAGATCGCGCCCAGTGCTAGCGATTGTCAGTGAGTGTTTTTTCAGACAGTTCCAGCTCCCTTGTCGACATATACTCTGAAGTTCCGATCCCAGTTTGGTCTGCCGCCATTCGATGAAGCCCTCATCAACCGCAGGTGGAGGGTCGACTTTCAGCGACTCGCCGCTTCTGAGTCTGAGCCACAGCCACAGGTTGACGTGCTGGAGGCGCCGCACCGAACCCGAGCCTTGACCCAACACGAGCGCTATCGGAAAACAATAGTCATCTGTTACCAGGTCGCGTCCGTCGGCTCGGAGTCGACAGGTGCTGCTTACGACATGTTCATAGACTCTCTGAACTCGACCTAAGACATCATCAGGAACAACCAGCTGTTTGTGCTAGTCATTCTCGGAGCTGATGTGGGCCAGGAAACTGATGCTGACCAAGCCCCGTACGTGCCGTCAGGTAGCGGTGTGCCTCGGGCCACTGCCATATCGTCGGCATCTGATCAAGCCCCAGACTTGCCGTCAGGTAGCGGTGTGCCTCGGGCCACTGCCATGACGTCGGCATCTGACCAAGCCCCGTACGTGCCGCCAGGTAGCGGTGTGCCTCGGGCCACTGCCATGACGTCGGCATCTGATCAAGCCCCAGACGTGCCGTCAGGTAGCGGTGTGCCTCGGGCCACTGACATATCGTCGGCATCTGATCAAGCCCCAGACTTGCCGTCAGGTAGCGGTGTGCCTCGGGCCACTGCCATGTCGTCGGCATCTGACCAGGCCCCGGACATGCCGTCAGGCACCGGCACTTCTGATGATCCCGAAAGGGCCGGTACTGCCGCGCCGTCTGTGTGTGTTACACAGCGAGGCCTGCGACGGCGTGCGAATGACCCGACGGAGCTGCGGGTCCTGAAAGAGCCTGCCAAGATGACGAAAAACAAGGGGCGACCGAAAGGCAGCGGCGCGACTGACGCCATCCACCTGCCTCGGGTGCCACGATCTGATCGCACTCTTTGAAGATCTCCTGCTCCATGAGACACAGAGCCGTACGTGTTATTTTACTCCCTGAAGTTCTAGACGATGAACAAGTATTGTCCAACATCGGCAACTGTTTGATTTCATCTCCGAAGTGTCGTTTTCTGTAACATTTCCATCGTGCTGAGTGTGTCGAATGATAGCATAACGCAACATACATACTGGCCGCTGCGATCACTATTGTTCTCTAGGCTTTAGTAGTATATGCGATTTGCCAACGTGTTTATAATTAATATTGCTATGGGCGCTATATGCCCATAGCAATATTAATTAACAAGCAACGTTATTAGCAACGTTATTAGCAACGTCGATGTGCCCGAAGCCCAACAACTAACTATTGTGCTATTATCGCAATTCACCGTTGGGTTTAGCTTATCACTTGGCCTTTCTGGATCAGAGGGGGAGGGGTGTCGGGGATGCAGATCAAGAACAAGGACAGATATTGACCCTAATTGGTGGTTATTGGTTTTTACGACACGTCGACCGTTGAGTCATATAGCGTCGCCAATCTCTCACGCCGATTGGTCGCGGGCGAAGAGTAGCGACACGTGAGATTCGAACCCACAATCTTTCGATTGTGAGACGAGCATCTTACCCCTGGACCACTCGTCCCCTATTGACACTAATTGAAATAGAAGATAAATATAGGGCATGCTTTGATGACATGATTCTGGTAGCATGGACGTGTAAGGAAGCTTACATTTTTTCGGCCTGCGATTTTCAACATTTTTCCCATCCGACCAAGCCGCCAGACGCCCGGCCAGATCTCGGCCACCTTTCCCTCCCCTCTCATAATGCCTTCAAACACCGCCGGGCCGATCCTCGGTACGTGTCTTCTTCAAAGGCGACATGACATAAACAAAGCCATCAGCCTCTCGTCTGGACGAAAACAACCGAAGGGTTCCCGGCCAGCTGTGAGCCAGTCCCGGTGAAAACCTCCCCAGGCGGCTTCGCCACGCACACTGCCTAAGGGGACGAAAAAAAAAGCACTCCCACCAATCAAGAGGCAGACCCCAATCTGGAGCCCTGGGAGTGGCTGAAAATTAGAAAAGGCGGAGCAAAGGAATTGAGGAAAATTTGGCAGTCAGAAAGAAGGGCACAGAAGGAGGAGGAGAGGGATCTCTCTCGGACGGTCTCTCTCGCTCAAGATCTTTCTATCACTCTCACGGACTTTCACACTCACTTAAATGGAGGCAGACGTAAATTGAAGTGCCGGGAGGCGCAGAGTGACGACGGCAGGAGGGCGACGACCATCGGGCATGTGAGTGTCATACATCTGACATGTCTTCCTCTTTTCCAAACCTTTCCGAACCAACCTAATTTCTATCACCCAGCTTCTGTCTCCTTCACGTCATTCATTTACTGAAAGGGGCGACCTGTTTTATGGGAGGGACCAAATAGGATAAATTCAGGGTGGGGAGGGAGTGTGTCGCGGAGGGAGTGTGTCACGGAGGGAGACTGAGTCGCGGAGGGAGTGTGACGCGGAGAAAGTCTGTCTCGGAGGAAGTGTGTCGCGGATGGAGTGTGTCACGGAGGGAGTGTGTCGCGGAGGAAGTGTGTCGCGGATGGAGTGTGTCGCGGAGGGAGTGTGTCGCGGATGGAGTGTGTCACGGAGGGAGTGTGTCTCGGAGGGAGTGTGTCGCGGAGGGAGTGTGTCACGGAGGGAGAGTGAGTCGCGGAGGGAGTGTGACGCGGAGGAAGTCTGTCTCGGAGGAAGTGTGTCGCGGATGGAGTGTGTCACGGAGGGAGTGTGTCGCGGAGGAAGTGTGTCGCGGATGGAGTGTGTCGCGGAGGGAGTGTGTCGCGGAGGAAGTGTGTCGCGGATGGAGTGTGTCACGGAGGGAGTGTGTCTCGGAGGGAGTGTGACGCGGAGGAAGTGTGTCGCGGAGGAAGTGTGTCGCGGATGGAGTGTGTCACGGAGGGAGTGTGTCTCGGAGGGAGTGTGACGCGGAGGAAGTGTGTCACGGAGGGAGTGTGTCACGGAGGGAGTGTGTCGCGGAGGGAGTGTGTCACGGAGGGAGTGTGTCGCGGAGGGAGGATTGAGATGGCGAGTAGTGTGTGTGTGTAAGAAACTTTAAATATACTAGATTAATGATATAAATTATGTGGCAGCAGTCGGCAGTGATGGACGAGAACAGCGGCAGAGCAGGAACAATAATGTCATATAAAGTACATACCAATATAAGCGAGGAGTCGACCTGCCAGCCGTCCTCTCATGGACTAAACGTTCCCGGGTAAGGGTAATGAGTGTGAAAGCCAGTTGTTAACTTGACTAGAATATTAATGTTGTTTATATAAATATATATGATCTGCGTTTGGATGATGTCCAATTGCGATAAGGGGTGCGATGACCGTATACTTTGGGGGCATTAAGCACATGCTCTGGTTCTTTGACTGCAGAAGCCCGCTGGCGTCTGTGACCCAGGCGTGCAGCTGGGGGCGGGCACAGTATGCAAGGTCGGATGGGCTGTCGAACCCCACCTCGCGTCCGTCGAGTTTGGCGCCAAACACTAGGTTAAAGCAAAACACTGCAAGGTCGTGAGTCCGCCCCCCGTTCGCTATACGTTTCGGCACGGAACCGTGTAGCTTTCGGGGCGGGGGGAAGGTCGGACGGATTTGGCGTGCCATAAGCCCCGAGGCTGAAAGGATAGGGCAGGCTAGGTTATAAAGACGGCCAGGGGACGTGCCCAACGTGGTAGGGATCCGTGCCCGCTCGTGAGCACTTTCACCTGGTCGCACAGTATCAGTATACGGCGGATAAGGCCCGGCGCGGCACCGACCTTTCATTAAAAGCTAGGGTATGTCAGTCAAAGATACCAGAGCACTTGTATAAGCCCTCGGAGCCAGTTCGATGAGCCCCCTTCTTGGCAGTTAAGCCTTCATCCAGGCGAGGAACACTGTCAACAATGGCGAGGCCAGCTATGATGGCAGTGGAAGATTTACATATTCGGCCAGCCTACCTTAAAAAATAGAGCAATGATCCGTCGATATATGTGTTTGTGTACCGCTGAGAGGGGAGGGGGGAGGGGGGGCAAAATTTGGGGACCAAGTATTTCATTAATTAATAAGGATATAATGAATGAGACGAGCGAATGTGAAGTGAATGAGGAGAATGAATGTGCTTTAGGTAGCTTTAAGGACCAGCGGAAGCCACTTGGGGCTCAATCACAGGCACCTATTTCGTGCGGTACATTGTACAAAATTATACTACTATTAGCATCCAAAAGTCCCATCTAGGAACATTTCATTGTAACCAAGGGCAAATTGCCTTATCATTACTTTTCTAAATACAACGTAATCTTTCTAATTTGGCTAGACGCACTCATTTACCTATATGGTGTTCCTAAAACTTTGACTCGCACACATATAAATTCGTGTTAGGGACGGTAGCTCAAACATCATCAAGCCGGCTGGGGTTTGGGGAATGTGTGGTGGAGGTGGCGGGAAACACAGCACAACGCACACCCCCGACAGAGGCACAATCAGCAAAGGAGATAATTAGCCCAGTCTAAAATCAAGAGTCAGCCCAAGTGAATTACTTTTCACATACTCATCAGCTCTCCCACTTCACACGACTCACACACGCAGCTTCCTCTGCACACACCCCTAATACATTGCACCCAACCACACACACCTCACACCCCACACCCGCCCAGCCACCGAAGCCACCACCCCCACACCCCACCGACGGCAGAGCCGCCACCCCTACAGACGCATGGGATGCAAGGGAACTGGATACTGCACTTATACATGATATATTTAGTTAACTCCTTATCCATTTCCTAGCGATGCTTCGATGGATCCTCCGTAAGACATCAGCGGAGGGCCTGGCTGGCCTCAGCGACCTGTGCAGCTGGACGGATATGAAGTTGGTCTCAGTCGACTGACTTAGTCACTGCGCTGCGGACACCGTTCCACGCTCCCGACGCGCCTTCCACTTCAAGTGGCGTCAGCAACTTCATCTAACAGGTGAGCAGTGCCTTGCTGACAGTCCAGCACACACCCGTGTCAATGAGCACCATCGGGCTGGGCTCTGAATGAAGTGTTGTGGGATGTACATGCCCGCCATGATTGCCAAATTTAAGAACTTTGTTGTTGTTAACGTATCATTTTTCGCGGTGACGCCCAGAGATGCAGAATTCCATTCTGATCGCCAATCCGTTATTGGGATATAAATCTGAACCTCGTGGCTATTGGAGGGCAGCAGGCTCGACCGGCCAAAAAGCTTGTGGGGCCATAGAGCCTTTGATTCTTACCGCATTGAAGCAAATTAATATATTTTCTGACAGTGCTTTGTTAGGGTTTGGTCCTCACGACACATGTATCCTTGCGTTTTTATTCCGTTACTCACATGACATATCGTGACATGATGGTGTAGTGTTTTCCGGGTGGTATGATGTGGTGTCACGTGGTGCGGTGGTCCGTCCTTGGTCTGTGGTATGTTGCCATGGTGGAGGGTAGTGCTGTGCTGCACAGATCTCGTCATATTGTTGGATGATTGGTGAAATTAGTTTTCTGTTAAAGTGTGTTGTGCTATTAATTGTTGCAGAATGGCGCGATGTCGGCTGGTCGTGTAGCTTACTGTCTAGTGCTGTGGACTTGTGCCGCGTAATATGGTGTGATCTCGTGGTCTAGTGCTTCCCATGTGGTGTCGTGTGGTACGGTGGTCCGTAGTTTCTATGCGGTGTCTGTGGTATGTTGCCGTGATGCAGGGTCGTCTGTGCTCCGCAGATCTCGTGATATTGTTGGATAATTTGTGTGAATTAGTTTCCTCTGAATGGTTGTGCAATGAATTGTTGCAAAATATTACCTAGATGGATTTCGGCTAAGCTTAGTTGAGATGCATACTGACCTAGGCATCACAATAGATAAAAAAAAACTTGCGTTTCCATCAACACATTGCTGGCATAGTACAGAAAACTGGAAGTCTGGCCAGCAACCTACTAAGTTCTACCTTATGGGGCATTCCACGACAAATCGACATGTGACCTGCACCCTCACACCTCAGATTTTGATGAAAATGGTTCTATAGGGTTATCAGCATCGCTGAACACGCCTGTGCCATTTTGAAGTCTCTTAGGTTTACCGTTTTCTAGTTATGAACTATATAATTTTTACATTTTGCACTGACATGACTATCTTTGGTGCTAATTTTCTCTGAGTCATTTTTCAGTAACTGAACAAATTTATACGTCAGAATGAGGACAAAACATTGAAGAATATGACTATGCCACCATTTAAACTTTCATTACGTAATTTTTGCCGACTCTAGCCAAATACAAAATTGAAAAGAAATAAAAACATTTTTCCCCTCCGATATCGTATTTTTTCTCACTTTCATATGAAAGAGCGTAGTTTTTTACCCTAGAAACATAAATAAAAAAAGTGGTTATCGACTTGGAAAGACGAATCAAATGCGGTGAATGCGGGCGCTGCGCTCACCGGACCGGCGCGCGCGCTGCCGCTGCCTCGCGATACGCCTGCCGGGGGGAGGGGGAGGGGAAGGGGGAGCCGAGCGTGGGATGTCAACAAAGGAGACGCGCGCCCCGGGAGGATGATATGGGAGACGTGACTGCCCCCTCCCCCTGGCCCCCGCGCGTACTGCGCAGTATGCGTGTTTACTCAGGGGGCGAGTCTGTGAAACTAGACAGTTCGCAAGGACAGTTCGTAGGAGTGCGAGGTGAAGGACAGGTCGTAGTAGTGCGAGGTGTTGTGAAGACAAGTGTGTGGTCTAATCAACCAAACCATGAAGCGTTCTAATCATCCTTTTTGTGCCGATCCTTTTGCAAGGCACAAAGCAAGAGCTCGGGGAGGCTTGAGAACGGCGTCCAAAACACTTGTCAGTCAAGTCGGTGATACGAGGATCACAGAGACAACTTTGCTCTGCTGCAACTGCCGTACCAGGCTGACAAAGGACCCCAAAAGCCTCCCCGAAGCTGAAACGGCACCGGAAAGTCTTGCGTCCAGCAGTGAAGAGCTGTGCGACGATGTCAGGAGCACTCCGGAACACTCCGGGGTACAACAAGCTCTGAGTACCGGGATTCTGATACTGCGGAGCAGAATGTTCAGCTTGTTTTGGAAGATTTCGGAGAATCTCCGGTGCAGAAAAGTGAGTACCAGTTGTTTTCTTTGGATTACTTTTTCCTTTTTGGCGCATCTAAAACACCATGCTTTACATTCAGCATTTTGCATGTACGTGTATTTCCATACACATTACCCATCCAAATATATATTGGCTAAACAATCTACACATTTTACAAATATAATATATTTTGTAAATGACCCTCTAAAATAAGTATTTCTTTCGCTGCAGGAGGCATACATGCATCGACGAGAAAATCCCTGGGATCAAAAAAGTTGAAAAGTGTCACAACATCGCTCAAACGCAAACTGGAGCGATCTTTAGGCGTGGATATTCCGACTCCGGGTACCACTCCGGTGAAGAAAAATCGACTGGAAAAGGAGAAGGATCTGGAAAGGTATTTTTTAATTCAGGTGCCGTGCTTGTAGAATGCAGACAGGAAAGTTTCAAACAAAAGGATGTGCCATATTACCCTCGCTCCTATATCTTGAAATTCGTTGTGTATATTGATGGGAGGATGGAGGTATGTTTCAAATACGTTAACTAGATACACGCACAAATGGATACGAAACAGATAGAGAGAAGCCATTAGGATCATTCTTGACTAAAAAGCTTAATTATATAGGTACCGTACAAATAAATAAATAATGTACGGTCAAATGTTACGCTAAGACCATTTTAAATCTTGTATGCAATAAATCCTGGATTATTGCAGCTATAAAAAATGCATAGCTTTAGTCTTGATAAACATAAACGTCTCGCACTGTTATTAATATATTTTTTCGCGAATTTTCTTGACAGAGACCATTTTTATTTTCAGATACGAGCGCCTGATGGATGAGTTGAAAGAGGAGTTTCAAAAGTCAACCGACCCTCAGTGCCGCCTGCGGATCCTCACGTTGTCTCCTTTTTCGGTAGAAAAAACCGCTGAGTTTTTTGGAACCACTTGGTACATGGTGCGTCGAAGCTTTCAACTCAAAGCGGAAAACGGAATTTTGCCCGAGATACCACCCTACTCCAAGGGTAGAAAAATATCTGAGGAGGAATGCCAAAAGGTAAAATCCTTTTACGAATCTGACGAAGTGAGTAGAATATGTCCTGGAAAAAAAGACTGACGGTAAGAGATGAGAATGGGGTTAAAGTAAAGAAGCAGAAACGTTTGATTTTAGGTAATTTGCAGGAAATTTACCAAATTTATAAAGAGAACGGTAGCAACCCGCGCATTGGGTTTTCGAAGTTCGCCAGCCTCCGCCCCAAACACTGTGTCCTGTTGGGAAGCAACGGCACTCATACGGTTTGTGTATGTTGCTATCACCAGAACGTGAAGCTAATGTTAGCGTCTCTGGGCTTAAAAGACATTACCTACAAGGACCTGTTGAAGCACGCGGTTTGTGATGTCGGGAGGGAAGCCTGTATGCTGCAAAAGTGTGAAAACTGTCCAGGTCAGGACGGTGTCAGGTCATATTTGATCGACACTTTAAATGCGCAGGCAGGGGAAATCTCAGACTTGGTGGACGAAGTCAGATTTAGTCAGTGGCTAAGCACGGATCGTTGCACTTTGACCGAAATTGTTCTTCCTATGGACGAGTTTCTTGACAAACTGTCTGACGCCATTGTGACACTTACTCGGCATCATTTCACGAGTCAGCATCAAAGCAAATATTTCGACGATCTAAAAAAGCAGCTACCAGAGCATGAAGCACTGATCA
Organism: Ashinkailepas kermadecensis; assembly: GCA_034440615.1. Classification (NCBI taxonomy): domain Eukaryota; kingdom Metazoa; phylum Arthropoda; class Thecostraca; family Neolepadidae; genus Ashinkailepas; species Ashinkailepas kermadecensis. The sequence goes on along the minus strand of JAOTOM010003898.1, from coordinate 42,236 downwards.
TATTATATTTTTCAGAAAACTACACTTTTGTAGTTCAAGACGAAATTCAGTCATATCACTGGAACGCACCACAGTGTACCGTTCATCCGTTTGTTGTTTATTGGCGAGAGGCTGGAAAGATTGAATGCCACAGTTTTTGCGTGTTATCAAACGAACTGAAGCATGACACCGTCGCTGTGCACACATTCTTGCAGCACATTGTACCGAAAGTGAAAGGCATAGTCCCGAACTTGAAAAAGATTCAATATTTTTCGGATGGGTCAGCTGCCCAGTACAAGAATAAGTTTAATTTCGTGAATGTGAGTTTTCATGATGAGGATTTCGGAGTCCAGTGCGATTGGAATTTTTTGCAACGTCGCATGGGAAAAATTCGTGCGACGGTGTTGGGGGTACACTGAAAAGGGTTGCAGCTAGCGCCAGTCTTTCGCGGACATACTCGGACCACATTCTTACTGCGGAAAAGCTATGTAAAGTGCTACAGGACAAGGGTAATTTGCATACCGAGTGCTGCTTTGTAGCGAAAGAAGAGGTTAGTCGTACACGGCATGAGCTTGGCGATAGACTGTCAATGGCAAAAACTGTCAAAGGGACTCTAAAAATACACAGGGTAACTCCAGTGAAGGCAAACATTGTCGTTGTGCGAGAACTTGCCATAAGTGAAGGAAGAGAAGTGATGGTGGCCTGATTTGCTACAGGATTTAGGTTGAATGGTTAGCGTGACCTACATCGGCAGCTGATTTCCGTTTGTTTATGTGCGAATTACAATGTGAAGTGAGCTAATGTTAAGTTATGCATTTTGTACCTCTGATAAGGCTCATTGTACCATCTCGTTAGCATTCGCAAATGTACATGTACTTTCCGGCTTGTTATTTGTGTGAATAATAAATGAAGTGCTAAAACGTCCTGCCTGGTGTTTATAAATAATCTGCATAGTGTCCTCTCAATCCCACGGGGCCGCGGACGACAGCCGCCAGCACCCCTATCCCCCGTTGGCAGCAGCTGGCCGCGGCCGTTGCTGAACGACGCCGTATTGGGTAAAATGAGGCCGGGCGGTTGGTGTTTGAAATTATGTTTAAAATATTTATAAGCCGATAACCACTTTTTTTATTGATGAAATATAGGTAATAATCAACGCTCTTTCATTAAAAAATATCAAAAATCACAATATCGAAGGGGAAAATTGCTCAAGAGAACTTGGCATTTTTTTAAGTGTTATATTTGACATATATTTAATTGCTATGGTTTCGATAGTGATAAACGTTCATTCAGCATGGGATTGCAATCATTTTGATGTACAAACTCACCTACTTATCATTTAATGTAGCAGGGAAAAATCCTGCCAAACAAAGCCATGTATGCATCGAATGTAAAAATGTCGCAGGCTGTAGCTCGAAAACCGGAAGTCGGAGAGGCCTGAAAATGTCACAGGCGTGTTTAGGGCTGCTGATAACCCTATAGACTCATTTTCATCAAAATCTGAGATGTGGGGGTGCAAAATCGAAATTTTATTTGTCGATCTGTCGTGGAACGCCCCTTATGTCGTTCTGAATTTTTCAAAATCCTATACATTATTCACGTCAGGCCTCTTTTGGAAATTGCATCGTATGTTTGGAATACAGGTTACATAGGTGATTTAAGGCGACTAGAATCAGTACAGAGAATGTGGACACGAAACAGAGGGGATAGAAGATCTGGATTATGGTGCCAGATTACGGAAACTAGGTTTGTACTCGGTGAAAAGTAGACTGATTCGAGCAGACATTATCAAATGTTGGAAGATTTGTCATGGCAATTCTGCCATTAAGACCCCCCCCCGACATGTTTGTGCTGACACCATTGGTGAACACACGTACACACCCACTGAAATTGGCTCACAGGCGTGCATCAGTGGATTGTAGGAAGAGACTTTTAGCCTCAGATGTTGTGCAACCTGGAACTCATTGTCTGATGATGTAGTAGCCTTAACGGACCTGGGTGCATTTAAAGCTGCACTGCACTCAAATATCTGCACATTGATGTACGAACATACTGAATAGATTAACCATAATATGTTGGATGTTGGAATATGTTGGATGTTGGAAATGTAGGAACCAATAAGACATTGATTCCAAATTTTGCTACAGGGAATTACAATGAGTTCAGGATCTTCCTGAATGAAATACATTGGGAAGACTTATCGAAAGGCTTAGATGCTTATGAAATGTGGAGAATGATAAAATATAAAACTATTTCAAGGTCAGAATAGGTTCATTCCCAATAGGCAGATTAGATTAACCAGGGTTAAGCACCCTTCATGGCTGACCCGGGAAGTAAAGCATTTACTAGAGTCAAAGAAACAGGCATTCAAGAAACTAAAATATGCTAACTCTGAGGTAAACCTCAAATGATATCAAATAGCTAGAAATAAAGTTAGGAGGTGTGTTAGGCCATCTAAAAGATTGGCTGAAATCAAATTAGCTCGGGAATGTTCAGCAGGTAATGCTGAGAGATTCTTTAGTTTCTACAAATTTCAGGCTAAAAAGTGTGGTGTAGGACCACTGGAGGAAGATGGTGAATTAGTGGTTGATGATTGTGATATTGTGGAATCCTTGAGCAAGCAATTCTCATCAGTCTTTACTAAAGAGAATTCTGGTAGAATAGAAACAACTGAATCATATGCCATGACAGGTGATAGGTTGGAGTATCTTACAATAACTACAGAATAGTTCTTCCTTTCATAGTTATTTGCCTTTTTAACTTAATGAGAGGTTCTCTCACCCATTCCCAACGGCGATAGACCCCATAGCTGCGCCTATCCATTTCCATGAAATGATGAGTAGTGTTGCGTGGGAGTCTGCGAGTGACTTGCTAAAATGGAATGCGAGCGGTCCGTACCAGTCCTGGCAGCTTTACTCCCGCATTTCTTATTGATGTGTTGCAATGCAGATCGTGCTCGCTGATGGGACAATGGCATCGGCCATTTAGTGGTGTTGTTTCTGTTGTGTAGCAGCTGCATAACTCGTCTGGTGCACAAAGCAGGGATGTGACATTGTAGTAGCGTTCCAGTTAGTTTCTCTGTTGCAAAAGAAGTCAATTTATGTTTTATTTCTAACAATGCCTTTACTCCACAGGTGACCTGTTATGAAGCCCAGATCATTGCGAACTTTACCGTAAAGCAGGTCGGCTGTCACCAATGGCACGAGGAGCGTCGCGTGAGAGTGACGGCGTCCCGCTTCGGGGACATTATAAATAAGCGGGAGACCACGAGTGGCGAGCGGCTGGCAGACGCCATCGTGGACCCCCGCAGCTGCGCCTGCCGGCCACGGAGTGGGGGAGAAAGTATGAGCAGAGGGCCATACGCCAATACGAGGTGGATAACAATGTACAAGTCACCAGAGTAGGGTTAATTATTGGTGCGGACGAACGATATATCGCCTGTTCGCCGGATGGCGTCTTGCCAGACCGAGTACTCGAAGTGAACGGTGTTTTCGCCAATCGCACGCAGCCTGTCACTGTCACGTCGGCAAAGCGGCTCGCAGAAGATGACGGACGCTTCCTTCCTCCGGAAAGGGATGATAATAGGCGCAATTCCCTTATTGGAGGATGATAGGTACGGGATGTGATAGTAAAGAGGTGAGTTTACCACAAAAAAGGATTGTATTGCGTCGATACATTTCCAAAGCAATGCACAAATGTGTTGATTGTATTCGTTGAAATTCATTAGATTAATATTTTTACAGGTTACAAGAAAATCGGTAATTGACATAGTAACAAAGAGGAATTTCAGCGACTGTAGAAATGAAAGCAATAATCTGCTCTATTCCCGCCGTCCATCTTGGAATTGACCGCTTGGCTGTCGTGTGGTTTGTGTCGGCAGCGTTTTACAAAAGAGGCAGATTTGTTTTATTTTTCCTGGTATCATATTGGTGTAATCTAGATCATGTATTAACTTGGAGCAAGATATCCTGCTTGGAAAAGGAACCAGGTCCACAAGGGATGTACGGGTAGTACCTACCTACCTAGCTAGGTACCTACATACATACCTGGGCACCTACTATGCCTAGGTAGGTAGGTGCCTACGTGGGTGGCCTAGGTAGGTATGTTCCTATCTACCTACACCTAGGGATATTGGTATTATTGCAGATCATGGTAACTTGATTTTTTTGGAACCTTTTAGAATGGAATGTTTTTAACATGATTAAGAAGATGTGACCACTAATTTTCTCTGCCTTTTCAGTTAGCAAGGAAATAGGTACATGATCATAATATCCACTCTGCAAATATAGCCAATCATGTATCCGTACCTGGCGTGTTGCTAATATATCGGTCGGCCTGCTCACCACACCGTGTTTTGAAAGCTAGCGCATTAGCGCACGGGCATCAACAATTGTGGCTGAACACACGTACCAACACCACTGTGGGCGGTTCGTCAACGATATGGCTTCAGTGGTTGAAAATTAAAATGATGCACATGATGCACGCGCTGCGGCGCCAGCCAGACTTCAGCATGAAGGAATTTAATCATCGGAGTACTTGGAGCATGGAAATGAAGACATGAAGACAGCATCGTTTAAAACCAGCATAGTGGACGAGCCAATGGACCGACATCAATTAATGAAAGCATCTTACCCCTAGACCACTCGTCCCCCAAGGCAAACCAGGCAAACCAGCGGTTCTTCAATTATTTTGTTTTGAGTTGACCGCGTAGTGAACCGCAGTGAGCTTGAAAACAAACCGTGGCCAAAATGGAAGCGTGCATCTTTGCTGTTTGGTTGGTTATTTGAGTTTTAGGGCGCATCGACCAGGTTTGGTCATTTCGCGCCCATTTAGCGGCCTCTACTTGTCAATGTGCTCCTATATCTAATATTTGGGTGTTTTATGTTTTCGCTTACATTTATTATTTATGAATATTCTGCCGTTGTTTGAATTCTGCCGTTCAGGTACAATTCAGTGTTCTCAAATTCATTTAGTTAGGCGTCCGATGTAAGAAAAATGTCAGGGATGAGGAAAGAATGTAGCATGGAGGTACTTATTTTGGAAAATGGAATGTTGAATCCTAACTAGAGCTGTTTTGCCTAATTCTGATGTTAGGTTTATGTTAATTTTGTTCAAGGAACTATTTTCTTCTGAGTCAGTGTTAAAATAATGGCTTTTCGTTAGGTGTGGGATGTCCAGACAGAGAACAGTCTACTGGCAGCTCACTTCTGAAGATGTCGAACGCGAGGCTGGGCTTGGTTATCCACCTTTGGTCGTCAACAGGTTACGTGTATTGAGCCTTGGGAACCTCGTTTGGATCTTCGGTACCTTCCATCCCGGGAACATTGTCTGGTACTTTTCGACGGCTTTGACGTAGCGACCGTGGGCGCGCTGGGCCTTGCTACGGTAGCGCGCTTGTTCGGCCGTCGAGAGGGTGGCGAATGCTGCGAAGGCCTCCCTGTGGGCCAGCTCCGGGTTCTTGTTTTTGAACAGCTGCAACATGCTCGGCGGCCGCACAGGCTGTTCCTTTTTGAACAGCTCCGGGTGCTCCTCACCGAACTTTGCCGCCGCCACCGCGTACTCCTCCTTGGCGGCCATCTCGCGCTGACGGTAGGCGGCAAGCTTGTTGGGCGACAGCGAGGCGTATTTCTTGCTGGTGAGCTTGGTCAGCTCCGCAAACGACATGTTCGGGTGCTTTTTCTTAAGCTTTTCCCGAATGTCCGCGCGCAGCATCGTGAAGACGCTGCGAGGCCTGGCCGGAGCTCCTTTCTCCCGCCGCGAATGAAATAAATGACAGGACGTTCGAAAAGCTGGCAGTACATATGCGAGCTGTTGTTTTTGTTGTTTCAGTACTGTTGTTTCAGTAAATTGCGTTGATTCTTCTCTTTTTGTGATATTTTTATGGCGTTTCTGTGTTTAGACGCTGCTGGTTTATGTCGTATAGGTTGCATTTAAAAGCATGTGTAACATATTGGACCGAAAAGTTGGAGCGTTGTTCTCGTCTCACGGTAAATGCTACTTTTGCAGGGTGGCGGCCAGCATCGAAGAGGAGAGCGGGGCGACAGCCGCTCCCGCTCGCCGTACCGCTGGGGTGGCGGAGGGTGGACGATAAGTGGCAGCTCCTCGCTTGAAAGGCGCCAAGCATCGGGTGTGCTGGCCCTGGATCACCGCATTCTAATGTTTGGCAGCTCCCATGGGAGGAGCTGCAATTTCTCGCGGGGGCGCGACTGCAAAACCCGATGGGGCTCATTCGTCATCGGGTTTCAAGCGATTGACAATTTCAGGAGCGTGAAGGGTGGGCGCACCGGAATGATGCCAGATGAGTGGCAAGAGATGCGGGAGGCTGCAGCCGACCTCCGCCACATGAACCCGGGCTTTGTCGCCATCTGGACTGGCGGCAATGCCCTGGTTCAGAGGGAGGATGCCGACTCCCGGCGTCGTCACCAGCAGACGGGAGCGCCCCCGCCTCCAGTAGCTGCTCTGCCGGATTCTGCTGGCAAAACAGCCCACCTGGTATTGCAGCTGCAGGACTTTTTGGGCTTCATCTTCGGGTTGCTGCGGAATGTGGTCCCCATTGTCCTGGGGCCAATTCCGCCGCAGTCCGGGGATGAAGCAGTCATTGCTTCCTTTCGCGGCCTCTCGGAGTCGTACCGAGCGACCGCGAAAAGCTGCAATTCATTGACATTCACTCTTCATTGATGTGGAGCGCACATCAACCGCCGTACGGATGCCATACGAACTGAGCTGCGACCGCCCGGGCTTCACCGTCCCCGCTGAGTGGTCGCTGGCGATGTTGCCGGCAAGCCACCTCCGGTGGACTGTGTGGCCCCCCGCTCCCTGTGGAGCTGTACGCGGATGACTGGGTGTGTAAGGAGGCTTACATTCCTTAGGTATGCATTTTCAACATTTTCCCATCCGACCAGGCCGCAAGACGCCCGGCCAGATCCCGGCTACCTTCTCCCTCCCCTCTCGTATTACCTTGAAGCTGAACCCGGCTCGCAGTACGTGTCGCTTCAAAGGCGGCATCGGGGAAAAACAACTAAAGGTTGTTAAACTAACTCGAAACTTTGGTGCTTTGAGTGGCGAGCAGATGCCGTAAGAAGTACGAGCTCGCCACATGTCCCCAGTTCCACCTCCACGTGGTAAGCACTGGGCAACACCGCCGCACAGCCCGTGACCTTGAGGAATCTCATTGGTCCGAGCGACGCGACGGTGGCCAACGGAACGGGGTTTTGGGCTTGGACAGGTTGCCAGCCTGTCCAGGTGACACTTTGCTCGGCACTAGTAATCAAGACAATCCTCGGCTCTCTAGGGGTGGCAACGCCCCTGATCCGGGCAACTCAAATCCTGCGGCGACGGGCGAAGCCGGCCGCACCGAGCACGACATCATCGCATGTCCGCAATGTGATAAGGTGTTCCGTACCATCAGAGGACTGGGAGTACATCGGAGAGCGAAACACACGGAAGCGTATCACGCTGAAAAGGCTGAGGAGATACTAGCCAAACAGTCTAAGCCACGTTGGGATGTGGAAGAGGACCTACTGATGGCCCGAGCTGAGGCACGCCTCACTGCTCAAGGGGTTCGTTTTCTGAACCAAGCCTTAGTTAAGGAATTTCGCCACCGCTCAATTGAGGCTATAAAAGGCAAGCGACGGCAGCCTGAGTACAAGGCCGCTGTACTCAGGCTGATCCGGGAAGGGCAGGAAGGAAGGGAAAGTGACCAAAGACAAGACACAGACAGAGATTCCAGAGGACCGGAGACACCATCTCTCACTCCGGTCCCGGAAAGAGCCCAGGAGGTAACAAGACGAGACGAACTAGCTCAGGCGGAGGTGCGTCGAAAGCTGGAGCTAGAGATTGGCCATGTTCTGGCCTCCCACCCCAGAGCCGACCGACGCCCGGCATGGAATGAAGAGTGCATCCTCGCTATTGCCGAGGACGCACTTCAAGGGACAGAAGACGCCAAATCCCTAAAAAGGAGGATAAATGACTATGTGGAGAGCATAGCTGCCAAGGTGTGTCGAAGGAGGACGAAACCACCAAGTCCTCGGAAAACCGGTCAGAGAACTCGCACAGAATGCAAGAGAGAAACATACAGGAGGATCCAAGGCATGTATGCCAAGGACCGCTCTCGAGCGGCTAAGTGTGTATTGAATGGTCACTGGCGTTCTGCAGACGAGATACCAGCCGTCTCGGAGGAGGAGAAGGAAGTGTTCTGGGCGGGACTGTTCTCCAAGGAGAGTCCGCCTGATGGCAGGCCAGTTACACCGGTCCGACCACAGGCCGATGAATGGGCAGCCCCGATTTGCCCCTCGGAAGTGGAGACAGTCATTAAAGCTGTGAAGTTCGGTTCAGCTCCTGGAAAGGATGGCATCACTGCCAGGATGATCCGCCATTGCCCATCATTCATCCTTGCGACCCTGTTCAACCTCATGCTCCTACTTTCCTTCATCCCTCTGCCCTTGAAAAAGGGCAGAACTACTCTCATCCCCAAGACCCCAAATCCTACATCCCCGGCGGAATATCGACCCATTTCCGTGATGTCCATAATTCTCAGAGCTTTTACGAAGATCGTACCTCAGCGTGGGACTCGTCTATGTCCTCTGGACCCTATACAACGAGCATTCATCCATGCAGACGGATGCTCAGAGAACATCTTGTTGCTGGACCATCTTCTCCGGAATGCGAACACGAGGGTGATGCCCGTGGCTCTCGCGTTCTTGGATGTTTCGAAAGCTTTCGACAGTGTGGCGCACGACTCGATTATTCGGGCCCTGAAGAGAGTCGGTGCGCCACCTCTGATATGTGCACTAATCCGTGACCTGTATACGGACAGCACAACCGAGATCAGGAAAGATACCATGATCCGTGTGACTAGAGGGGTACGACAAGGAGACCCTCTATCTCCGTACTTGTTTAACGCTGTGGTAGAGGAAGCCCTGTTGACAACAGTGGCAGATCCCGCAGCATCTGCCTTCAATGCGCTGGCATTCGCAGATGATTTGGTAATTGTAGCACGCTCGCCTGCAACACTACAAGCCCGTCTTACAGACGTGGCCAGTAAGCTCGCAAAATCTGGGTTGACCCTTAACCCAGCCAAGTGCCGCTCGATAACAATCTTGGCGGATGGCAAGCGCAAACAAACGGCTGTCAGCAAGATGACAAAGTATGAGATCGATGGAGTGGAAATGGTCGCAATGGGACCAGAGGATCGTGTAAAATACTTGGGACTGGAGGTCGCCCCTAGTGGCGTCACGGTTCAGAGTGTCGAGCGCCTTCTCTCGGGCCTGCGGGAGACTAGTGAAGCCCCTCTCAAGCCGGAACAGAAAACGTTTATCCTGAGGGAGATGATTCTGCCAGGCGTCTCCCACGCTATGGTGCTTGGGACCCTGAAGAAGGGCAACCTCAAAACTGCTGATTTAGCAGTGCGCCAAGCAGTTCGCAAATGGCTCCACCTACCTAAAGACACGACGAAAGCGTACTTTCACGCACATATCAACGATGGCGGGCTCGGCGTCGAAGAACTTGCACAGACAGTTCCAATCAAGCGCCGAAGTCGACTTGAGCGACTGAGATTGTCAACACATCCAGCTGCGCAGGTCTTGGTACAGTCTGCCACCCTCAGGTGGCACCTCCAGAAGGTTGCACCAGCAGTCGTTATGGGTATCACAATAACTGACAGCTCCAAACTTCGCCAGGCCCAGAAGGCGGCCCTCCACAGCTCTGTGGATGGTATGGGGTTAACGAAGCTTGGAGAAGTTCCGTCCGCCAACCGGTGGATCCGCGATGGAAGCCGAGCACTCTCCGGTTGGCGATACATCGCTGCCGTGAAGGTGCGGGGCAACTTGATGCCAACGGCGGCAAGAGCGGCACGAGGCCGTGCCGATCACAACCGGATGTGCGACGCAGGATGCAGACGTCCCGAGACGTTGGCTCACGTTTCCCAAACGTGTCATCGTACGTGGGGCGCGCGTATTGAGCGTCACGATCGTGTGGTCCGACTAGTAGCGGCGGAACTCCGTAACCGTGGGTATCTAACCCAGATCGAGCCCGCGATACCAACGCCAGAGGGGCTCAGGAAGCCCGACATTGTTGCGGCTCGCGGGGCCACAGCGATTGTGCTTGATGCCCAGGTTCTGGCCGACAACGCAGACCTCGATGCTGGGCACCAGCGGAAAATCGACTATTACAAACGCCCTGAAATCGGTGGTTACGCGGCCATGATGGGAGCCCGCGAACCCCACGTCCCGGGCCGAGACGTCGCATTTAGTTCAATCACACTGAACTGGCGGGGCGCCTGGTCCGGGAAAGCAGCGCAAGACCTGAGAGGCATGGGATTAACAATGAAAGTACTGCAGCGACTCACGTTGGAAGCCTTATTAGGTACGGCGGCGTGCTTTAGAGTGTTCCGCCGATCCACATTGCGGAAGTAGATGGGGCCGCGCCCGGGGCGACCCCCATGAAGGCGCAAGTTGGAGGGGGACCCCCTGAACGGCAGGTGGTGGGCAGCTAACCACTTTAAAAATACTAGCTAAGCATCTACTGGCCGCGGTAGAACTAAGTGTGTGGCTTCTGTATGTCCGTGTCATAAATGTTTGTAATCTCTTATGTCTACCGAACTGTTTGGAAGTGTCCCTGTGGAAAAATAAAAACAAAAGAGGCCTCGGCCAAAAAGGGGTCACATCTCTGTTGAAAAAAAACAAATTGTTAAACTAAAGAACTAAACAACTAAATTCTCGATGTTTCGAAAGCTTTTGACAGTGTGGCGCATGACTCAATCATTCGGGCCTTAAAGAGAGTCGGTGCGCCACCCCTAATATGTGCTGTAATCCGCGACCTATACACGGACAGCACGACAGAGATAAGGAGAGACACTGTGATCCGTGTGACCAGAGGAGTACGTCAAGGAGACCCTCTCTCGCCGTACTTATTCAATGCTGTGGTTGAGGAAGCCCTGCTGACCACAGTGGCTGATCCTGCAGCATGCGCCTTCAACGCGTTGGCATTCGCCGATGATCTGGTGATCGTGGCACGCTCGCCTGCAACATTGCAAGCCCGTCTGACAGATGTAGCCAGCAAGCTTGCGAAATCAGGGTTGACCCTCAACCCAGCCAAGTGCCGCTCGATCACAATCTTGGCGGACGGCAAACGAAAGCAAACGGTGGTCAGTAAGATGACGAAGTACGAAATTGATGGGGTGGAAATGGTCGCAATGGGACCAGATGATCGAGTTAAATACTTGGGACTGGAGGTCGCCCCCAGTGCTGTCACTGTCCAAAGTGTTGAGCGCCTTCTCTCGGGCCTACGCGAGACCAGCGCAGCTCCCCTCAAGCCGGAACAAAAGATGTTCATCCTGAGAGAGATGATCTTGCCAGGCGTCTCCCATGCAATGGTGTTAGGTACCATGAAGAAGGGCAACCTTAAAACTGCCGATTTAGCAGTACGCCAAGCTGTCCGGAAATGGCTTCATCTACCGAAAGATACGACCAAGGCTTACATCCACGCACATGTCAATGACGGCGGGCTCGGCGTCGAGGAACTTGCCCAGACAGTTCCGATCCGGCGCCGCAGCCGACTTGAACGACTGAGGACGTCAACTCATCCAGCCGCTCAAGTCCTGGTGCAGTCTGCTACCCTCAGGTGGCACCTGCAGAAGGTCGCACCAGCAGTCGTTATGGGCATAACGATAACCGACAGCTCTAAGCTTAGTCAGGCCCAGAAGGCGGCCCTCCACAGTTCAGTGGACGGTCTGGGACTAACGAAGGTGGGAGAAGTTCCGTCCGCCAACCGTTGGATCAGAGATGGAAGCAGAGCACTTTCCGGTTGGCGATACATCGCCGCCGTGAAGGTGCGGGGAAACCTGATGCCAACGGCCGCTCGAGCGTCACGAGGTCGTGCCGAACACAACCGGTTGTGTGATGCAGGATGTCGACGTCCTGAGACTTTGGGCCACGTCTCTCAAACGTGCCATCGTACATGGGGCGCGCGCATTGAGCGCCATGATCGCGTTGTTCGACTTGTAGCGGCGGAACTCCGCAACCGTGGGTTTGTAACCCAGATCGAGCCCGCAATACCAACGCCAGAAGGTCTGAGGAAACCGGATATCGTTGCGGCTCGCGGGGCCACATCTGTTGTGCTAGATGCCCAGATCCTGGCAGATAATGCGGACCTCGATGCTGGACATCAGCGCAAAATAGACTACTACAAACGCCCGGAGATCAGGGGTTATGCGGCCATGATGGGGGCCCGTGAACCCCACGGCCCGGGCCGCGACGTCTCATTCAGCTCAATTACGTTGAACTGGCGTGGCGCGTGGTCCGAGAAAGCCGCGAAAGACCTGAGAGCCATGGGCATAGCAACGAAGATGCTGCAGCGACTCGCACTGGAAGCCTTGTTAGGCACGGCGGCCTGCTTCCGAGTGTTCCGCCGAGCCACATCGCGGAAGTGGATGGGGCCGCGCCCGGGGCAACCCCCATGAAGGCGTTAAGTTGGAGGGGGACCCCCGAACTGCAGGTGGTGGATAGCTGACCACTATACAAATACCAGCTAAGCGTCTACTGGCCGCGGTAGGACTATGTGTGTGTGGCAACTGTATTGTCCGCGTTAGAAGTGTCTGTATAAATATCTCATGTCCACCGAACTGTCTGTAAAATGTCCATGTTAAAATAAAAAAAACATCAAAAGAGGCTTCGGCCAAAAAGGGGTCACATCTCGGTTGAAATGTGACCTCTTTTTTCTATTTAAAAAAAAAAAAAACCAGGGTATCCGCCTTGCACCCTCCTTCCCTCCTCGTCCAGCTGGCCACCAGAGGTGCGAAAACAAGCAGATCCAGATCAACAGACAGGTCGGTGACCCAGACCTGAAACACCGCTAGCTGAGAGGAAAATGTCCAGACATACAGACCGTCCCGACAGCCCCAGGCCTCTTCACCATACACACTGCCTAAGGGGAAAAAGCACTCCCACCAATCAAGAGGCAGAACCCAATCCGGAGCCCTGGGAGTGGCTGGAAATTAGAAAAGGTGGACCTACGGAATGGACGAAAATCTGGCAGCCTGGCATAAGGGCTCGGGACAATATCTCTCGGACTCTCGCTCTCGGACGGTCTCTCTCTCTCTCTCCCCCCCCCCCCCCCCCCCCTCCTCTCTCTCTCTCTCTCTCTCTCTCTCTCTCTCTCTCTCTCTATCACGGACTCTCACACTCATGGAGGCAGACGTGACATGAAGTGTCGGGCGGCGGCGGAGAGTGACGACGGCTGGAGGGCGACGACCATCGGGCATGTGAGTGGTATAGCTACCCACCTGCAGTGGTGCAACACTTTTCGTTGCAATCCAAACATTACCTGAACACAAGGAATGATGTTCACATGTTTGATGTTTGCCTGAGATTAATTTGCCACATAAAGTAAATCCACACATAAGCGAGGCAGTCGACCTGCGAGCCGTCCTCCTATGGACTGAACGTTCTCGGGTAATGGTAATGAGTGTCAAAACCAGTTTTTAACTTGTCTACAATATTAATGTTGTCTATATATACATATATGATCTGCGTTTGAATGATGTCGAATTGCGAGAGGGTGCGATGAACGGACACTTGGGGGGCATTAGCACCTGCTCTGATTATTTGACTGCGAAATCCCGCTGGCCTCTGATCCAGGGGCGCAGATGGGGGCGGGCACAGTATGCAGGTCGGACGGGCTGTCGAGCCCCACCCTGTGTCCGTCGAGTTTGGCGCCGAACAATAGGGTAATGCAAAACACTGCACGGTCGTGAGTCCGCCTCCCGTTCGCTATACGTTTGGACACGGAGCCGTGTAGCGCTCGGGGGGAACGTTCGGACAGGTTTGGCGTGCCATAAACCCCGAGGCTGAAAGGGTAGGGCAGCCTAGGTTATATAGACGGCCAGGGGACGTGCCCAACGTGGTAGGGATCCGTGCCCGCCCGTGAGCACGTTCACCTGGTCGCACAGTATCAGAATACGGCGGATAAGGCCCGGCGCGGCACCGACAGTTTCTTTAAGGCTAGGTATGTCAGGCAAAGATACCAGAGCACTTGTATAAGCCCCCGGAGCCAGTACGATGAGCCCCCTCGTAGTATTAAGCCTTCATCCAGGCGAGGAACGCTGTCAATAATGGCGAGGCCAGCTATGATGGCAGTGGAAGATTTACATATTCCGCCAACCTACCATAAAAAAGCAATGGTCTGTCGATATGTGTTTTGTGTACTGCTGAGGGGGGGTGGGGAGCCAAATTTGGGACCAAGTATTTCATTAATTAATAAGGCGAGAATGAATGGGACGAGCGAATGTGAAGTGAATGAATGTTTTAGGTAGCATTAAGGACCAGCGGAAGCCGCTTGGGGCTCAATCACAGGCACCTATTTCGAGCGGAACATTGCACAAAATTATACTACTATTAGCATCAAAAAGTCCCATCTCGGGACAAGTCATTGAACCCAAGGGCAAATTGCATTATCATTAATTTTCTAAATACAACGCAATCTTTCTAATTTGGCTAGACTCACTCATTTACCTATTTGGTGTTCCCAAAACTTTGACCTCGCACACATATAAATTCGTGTTAGGGACGGTAGCTCGAACAACATCAAGCCGGCTGGGGTTTGGGGAATGTGTGGTGGAGGTGGCCGGGAAACACAGCACAACACATCCCTGACACAGGCATAGCAGAAAAGCAGATATTTAGCCCTATCTAAGTCTATAGTCAGCTCATGTTCAGCCGTGTTGAAGTGCAGTCTCAGTTAAAATAAAGCCCCCCCCCCAATAGTTAAATCAGATCAGTTTCAGTTAAGGCTTGGCTAACATAGTATTTTCACACAGCCCAGGCTAGGTTAGCATTACCCATCGGCACTCCCACTTCACACAGCTCACACACGCAGCTTCCCCAGCCACACACCCCTCACCCGCCACATCCGCCAAACCACCACCCCCACACCCCACCGACGGCAGAGCCGCCACCCCTACAGGTGCACCTGGCCCCGTCGTCCTACGTACATCTCTGCAGGGAGCTGACCCGGATGATTGAGCATTGCATCGTATGGCACGCGCGGCGATCCCCGAGGCTGAAAAGTGAGTGCTGTTCTGAGCACAGCATAGTCAGTACAATTATGTCTTGCCCATAGTCCAGAATGAGAAGTGAATAAGTTCAGAGTGATCATTTATGAGCTGTGACATAATCTAGGATGTAGGTTTTGAGCTTGCCAAACTTTGGCCCATAAGCTTGCGTTCACGTGCCTTAGAAACTCATTGGTCAGTAGCGTCACTCTATTCCAAGTATTACAGTTTAGTGTGGCTGCAAGCGCTGTGTGAACTACTTCGGGTACAATTTATGAGCTGCGACATAATCCAGGATATAGGTTTTGAGCTTGCCAAACTTTGGCCCATAAGCTTGCGTCCATGTCTCTTAGAAAATCATTGGTTAGTAGCGTCACTCTATTCCAAGTATTACAGTTTAGTGTGGCTGCAAGCGCTGTGTGAAATACTTCAGGTACAACTTATGAGCTGTGACATAAGCCATGTCATGTGAATACAGCACATTGAAAGCTTGTACGTTGTATGACATGGAGAATGTGTTAATCCAGATTATGCTCTCCTTACCTACCAGTACGAATACGTTTTTATGGTTGTACGATAACTGCTCCTGTAAGCGTCGGCAGGATTTGGACATACGCTTGCATTTGACGGAAACAAAACATATCGATAGGTTTGGATGGGTTTGGATAGGTTTGGATAGGTTTGGATAGGGTTCAGTTAGAATTAGTTTTATGGTGTTCGAAAAAGCCCTACGCTATGCCGCGGCGCAAACCGGCCGATCCTGTTCCTATAAGCGTCGGCAGGATTTGGACACACGCTTGGATTTGACGGAAACATGGGATTTAGGAGACGGTTAATACAGGTTATGCTCTCCGTGGCAGTGACCGGTTCCGGGCCACCTTATTTCATGTCATGAGAAAGGGTGTCTTTGAAGTGCCCAACCAATTCCACGGGTGACGTTAAGAGTCGCTGCCAATAGGTTCAAGCGGTAACCTGCGCGAACCTCGCTTTGTTCGGCATGTGCGATGAACACCGAACGCCACGCCGCGGCTAAGTCGGTAAGTTCTCGTTGATCGAGGATACCTTAGTCCTTTACATCTATCCTTTTAACGTAAGATACTACAGTCAAAATGTATACGGATATATGGCTATCATTGAGCACAATCATACTGATATCTGCATACGTTACTCCGTTTATATTGGACGCAATATAAACGTAGTGTTTGAATGTTAATTGTATTCAGTTTTATTGCCAAATTAATTAATGTCAGATGTGTCGCATATATCCCTCAGGTCACTGCCATTATGCCATTTTGAATATTGACCAACATGCTACTCGTTGCCTGTAACTGTTCCGTTGATGTTCCGCTTGCTGTTTTGCACGCTGGCTATACACTTATTCGGTGTTTCAATTGTGATAGCTGCTAGTGGCAATACGTCGACGATATTAAAAGCAATATAGATCTCGTCAATCGAATGTGTCCAACATGTCTAAACGTTGTGTGTGTTTGTTTCAGTGGGGATCTGGGAGATAATGTAATCCAGGTTATCTTCTCCCTGACAGCGACCGGTTCCGGGCCACCTTCGCTCATGCCATCAGCAAAGGTGTCTAAAGTGCCCAACCGATCCCCGGGTGACGCTAAGTGTCGCTGTCATAGGTTTCCTCACTTGATCCACATATTGATCTTGATATCAACCATTTGCTCGCCCTAATTAACCGTGTAATTTTAAATTAAATAGTTGAAAAAAGTTTATTTGAGAAATTGCATCTTGCTACAAACTTGAGCCGGCAAACATGACCATCAGAAGTGGTCGGCAGATCCATGCTCACTGATGTTCAACACATTGGTCTATGTCGTGTCATGTTGTATTCATGATCTGTTCTCTACATGTTCGTGGTGTTAAATACATAATCAGACGAAGGTGCTAAAAGCACAAAAAACGAACTTCTGAACCCCACCAGGAGTGGTGGTTGCGGTTTTTTCTTGCAGACAACAGCGGAGTCCAGAGCTTAATTGTACTCCTGTGTCCTGTATCATCGTGTATCAATTATGACAACGCTCGAAACTAACTGTTTTCTCTGTCTTCCACAGAAGTAAGGCTTCAAGGCTTCACCATGAGCGACAGTTACCCCGTTTACATGAGCATAAAATAACTGAACGGTTGCGTTATTTTCGCTTTCACGCGAAAGTTGGCTCATGTAGCCGGGCAGGAAGTGCTACCAAACTAACGTAAGTTTTATCGTAAAATCACTTTTAGGAAGTTGGCAGTTTCAAAATAACGCAATCTTCGCGGTCATTTTCATCACTAACGTGAAGTTGTTTACGACTTAAAGCTAATTAGTAACTACAATACCCTTAAATATATTAGGCACTTACGTTTGAACATGTTTTACGCCATTATATAATAAATATAACTCGGATGTATCTCATATCCAACTTACATACGTCAGCGCTGCACTATCGGTTCTGGCGCTGCTGTCAAGTCGGCCAAGGCCAGTCAAGGCCAGGACGGGAAGCGCATCTGAAGGTAATTTAATACAGGCATTAGATTGGCTGTATTTGACCATGAGCACAAGTCATGCCCAAACAATGGGATGATACCGAAGTTGCAGTTATGCTGGGAATGCTGCTGGACCTTCAGATGTACGCTGCCATTGACGGAAAAGGGCAACGACATGCTCGGGTACGTATTTACCTACATTGGCATTGGGGTTCTGAACTCTTAAGACATCATGCAACAAATAGCTGTACTGCTGCTTATGCATGGCTAAACCAGTAATTGTAAACACACTACAAACAATTCATTTCGATGAAAAGCCTCTAACCACTTGCAAACAGCAACCATAAATAATTATTTCGCAGTAGTGTGCCATATTCCGAACATGAAAATGTGGTTGTGCAGTACTACTTCACTGCAGCTGATGTGGTACAAGTTATTAGCCACTAAAAATACCGGTGTAATGGCAACAAAAAATATTGCAGGTTGCTTCCTTATGGATTTATCAAGCAGACTGCTCTTGGAAGCCAAAAAAAATGGTGCCCATGGTCTTTGCTGGCTCTACACAAATAATTGGTAGGACTATGTGATCAGACCTTCATATTTTGGTAGATAAAGATCCATTGTTTATGGATACTACGTCTTTTTTATGGATGTGCTGAATGTGATGCAGGAGACATACAAAATTATGTATTTGGGAAATGCAGGTGGTCAAATACCCCCTGCTTCCCATAATTACCTAGGTCCTACTGACCTACCTACCAAGGCAGGTACTACCAACCTACCTGCAAACTTCCAGTGGATGTGAATATGAAGGAATTGTGGAAAATGTGCATCTGGATACATGGCATATTTGGAGATTGGACTCACTTAAAGTAGGTGGGGAAGTGGGGTTATCCGAACATGTTCCATTTCCTGAACACCTACCTTTCGAAATCTGCATCCTTTTTAGCACAGATAACGAAAAGATGGTGGTATTCATAAACAATGGACCTTCTTCTTCCAAAATACAAAGATCCAGTCACATGGTTCTACCAATTCCTTGTGTATGGAGCTAGGGAAGTTTGCAGGTGCCATTTTACGCTTCCGAGAGCAGTTCGCTTAAGAAAACGATAATGATAATGACCTCTGATTTAAAAAACAAAACAAAACAATGATACCATTATTTTTTTAGGAGTTGCTAATAACTTGTACCACAACAGCTACAGTGGAGTAATCCTGCACAACTAAATTTTTGTGTTCAGAATACAGCACACCATTATGAAATAATTATCCATTCTAAAGTTGCTCTTCGCAAGTGGTTAGAAGATTTTCATCAAAAGGACCTGTTTCAATATGGATAGCTTGTTCATTGCTGTGTTCAGTAAACACAGTACAATTACTGGTTCGGTCATACACAAGCAGTAGTAGAGCTATTTGTTGCATGATGTCTGAAGTGTTCGGACCCCCCTCTTCTCCCACATAACTTTTGTCTTAGTAGATAATGCTTTTGCTTACCATGACAGATCATGGATCGTTACACCGGCCACATCTCATGGTGAGTAACTTTACCTTTTGTTGTGCTGCTTCGCGGAACATTATATATATACATTATATTATAACATTATATATATATATATATGTACATATATATATATAGACATATAAACGTACATATATATATAGACATATATACGTACATATATAGACATATATATACGTATATATATATAGACATATATATACGTATACATATATATATATATAGACATATATATATATATATATATATATATATATATATATATATATATATATATATATATATATCTGTATATGTATGTATATATGTATGTATCGTGCCTATTTCGCGTTCAAGGTTTGTTCAGTAATATTTCATTATATGTCCGCAGACTCCTGTGTTTCCGGCAACCAGAAACGAGGCGGCGACGTTGCATACATCGATCAAACATCTCGGCACGTACTGCTCCGATTGGACGGCTTCAGCACTGAAGGACACCGGCACAAAGAGCCGAGCCAACTACAGAAATTCCATCACAGTAATCTTGCGCAAGGCCTCAATTGAAGTGCCAGACTGGCGCTATGTACTGTACAAGTCGGATCTGCTCTTGAAAGTAAAGCAAGTCATGGATGACACGATGAAGGAGCATCCTCGAAATGGGCAACTGATGGTGTCGGCCGTACGGTGCCTTGCGAGCACCATCAGGGGAAATTTGTTTTTCCACCACGATGGCCTTTCGACCACATGGGCCACCCGGCTCACATGCCTTGGGGACATGGCGAAAAACGTCTTGCAGGATGGGCGGCATCACATTGCCGTCCATCACGCAACCAAAACTGACCAAGTCCATAAGGAAGACATTTTGACGGCAGACGAACGAGCCAGGATTCATGCAGCCGGCTTGAAATGGATGAAGAAGGTGGCTATGGAACCCCTTCCAAATTCGAACAAGGACATGAACATTCTGGCGGTCAAGTACAGACAAGTACTCTACGTGACGCTAGCGGTGCTCGCTGGGCACAGGACCGGCATCTGGCCAGCATTGACGGTTGGCGAGTTTGATGGCCGCCGATTTCATGAGCAAGAACAAGTATACACACTAAAGCATGTTGGCGGGAAAAACTTGAAATGGTCGGGAAGCACTACGGTCGTGATGACCAAGTCCGATGAGAAAGCCACCAAGTACTTTGTGAGAAAACTACTGCCCATCCTGACAAAGCAGACGAATGCCGGCCTCTTGCTGCCAGGCCCGCAAAAGTATCAGTGTGAAGTCGAAGACGTGTTCCCAACGAACATTGCGTATGCCAATAGCATAAGGGGAAACGTCTCCAGTCGATTTCACACAGTGAAAACGGCCGAATTGGCCGAATCGCATACTAGACTCTCGGGAGGCAGCGGCGATCACGTTTTATCGCCGACACAGTGCTGCAATTGCGCAACAAGTGTACGATGCGCGGCGTCGCGACGATCGCGACGCCAAGGCGCAGTCGACGTTTTTGAAGAACTGTGGCGTTAACCTGATGGAAACGTCGCCGTCGCCGACACCGTCGCCGCCTTCCCGCACAGAAGAACCTTGTGAACCGCAACCGGGATGTTCCTGGTGGACGCCGGCACCGACGCCGAGCACCGAGGTCGCCGGTCCGAGCACGCCGGCAACACAGAAGCGCAAACGCGAAGAAGCGGGATATGTTGATGATAAGACTGGGATAAAAGTGAAAGGTCCATTGCTCAGTTTTGCGAAGAAACGCGAACAGGAGAAGCGCTCCCATGTGCGAAGTGGCATCGCGTGGACGGCGGTCGAACTGGCCGTCATGGATTTCATGATAGCATGTGGTGTCGGGAACACAATCAAAGACATGCAAAACTTCTTCGAAGCACAAGACATCAAGCGGGACAATAGTCGGCACAGCGTCGCCGCGGTGCGCATGAAGCTGAAGGACATGACGCAGAAGTGAGAACAGTCTTGACAGGAGTGTTATAAAGCCATAAAACCCAGAAAAACACGCAAAGAGTTGATATTGCCCAGGATGGATGCATTAGATGTAAATAGGTAGGACCTCCTCGAAATGGCAGGACCCTGACGTGGTGAGGAGGCCTGGTGCTCTTGAAAAATAGAGCCGACCAACACTGCCAAAAAAATTATCTATACATTTTTTTATTTTATATATATTTTAAAAAGCGTTTTTCCGATTTTTCTTGAACTCGTGAATGAACCTTTTTGTACGATATATTCTGTTCGAAAAAAAAACTCCAAGGGAAAAGTTTGACATGATTTTTTTTTAATTTAGACTGTTTTTTATTTATTTAAAAACTTTATATAAGCAAAAAGTAGCGTCCGCTAATTCTACATGTATCTGCTATCTCGCTTTTTTCGTAAATGTTATATAATATGTTTTGGCCTAGGACGGGTAATATGTTTCAATGTGTTCATTGAAGTTTCGTCAAAAGTGGAAAAACATTATTGCCTTCCGAGCCTTCTGGACATTCTTGTATGCATGTATGCGTGTTTTATATGTGCGGATACACAATTGATGTGGGCTCCTTCTAGTCTGGCATTGGATTAAAAAAATAATAATTTCGAGGAAAAAATCCCCAAAAAACCGAACATGAAATTTTGAATTATTATTCCAAAAAATGTTGATATTTTTCACACATGATACATTTGAAACGTGCTCAGAATTGATGAATTGATATCATATTGGCATTTTAGAAACATTTTTTGGTAATCTTTTTTGGGGGGTCAAAAACTTTACCCCCCCTCTTTTTATGTGAAAAGGTTTTGAATAATTTTCGAAACCTTCACTTGGTCCGTGCGTTTGATGGAAAAGAACGTTTGGCCATGTGAGAGTGAAATCCATAAATCCAGAGCATTTCAGCAAAAGCAGTTTTTAAAGAAAACCTTAAGGCATGTTCATATAATAATCGTACAAACTAAGTGTTCTAAGAAATCGTGTTAGACGTAGAATAACGCGCTGATCACGAATATGTCCTTGAATAGCGATCTGGTCCCTAACTTTTTGAAATATGAGCATATAACCATTCGGATTTTGTTGAAAAAAAACACCCGTACCTCGCATGCCCCGTAAATCCCGTAATACTTACAGGATGATGAACAATTATAACATTCCTGGATAGATCTCGACGAGCTCTAACTGGAGAGTACGCGAAACCCTCATTTCCCCTTATGGAGATGTTAAAAAAAATGTGGAAACGTTTTTGCATATTTGAATACTTTGAAAATTCAACAAAAAAATTTGAAACAATTGATCTACAAATTAAAAAACATCAAAACAAAGTTCTGTTCTGCATAGTTCTGGAGATCTTAGGGGGGCAGACATCTGCCCCCCGGACCGGCGAAGTTGGCGCGGACCGCCGGACGTGCGAATGTTAAGCATGTAAAAAAAACATTCAAAGGGATTACCAAAACTCAAAACTTACCTTATACTGAAAATTTACCAGACTTCTAGTGTGGCTGCAGGAATGGATGATGGTAATATTTTGATAAAAGGTGTTTTTGGAATCTTTGGCATTTTCTTTTTTAATACCATGTTTATGAACATGATCCAGAAGATGTGACCACTCGTTTCTGGTGTTCGCGCTTACCTCCTGGTTGCTCATTGAAATAATTTATATAATGCACCATCTATGCCACACTGCTATTTTTTTTGTGCACTAATTTATCCATCCATCAGCTGGTGCTTTTTGCACACCATTAAAGGGACATTCAACACTCCATGCAGTTGATTCAACACTTCATGTAGAAAATGCTTAGTTTCTGCCTTTTTGCCATGTAGATGACACTCCATTAATATTTCACAAGAATGCCGACAGAAACTGGACGGGCAGCTCTGATTGGGATGTCAAGTATGGATGACATCACAATATACATTATGATTGTTTTTAAATTAAATATAATCAGTTTACATTAGTTTAGATTAGAATGTATTTTATTATGCTAGGTTAGGTTTTCCTATTTAATTATTAATTCTCAGTGCATTTTCAAGGTCTTGAGAAAAGTGGGAAGCAGCAGAAGCAGACTCTTGCCAGTATCACTTTTGGGTCTGTTCATCAGTAAAAAAAACATGGTTTCGGTGTGTGCCAGTTGTGACCCAATGCCATATGATATCATTCAACTTTCTATCAGAACAACAAAGTGTTTACTTTTTTAGACCCATAGAGTTCTTCCAGTCAGAATTATCTACCCTAAGTGTGCCAAGCCCTGCCAGTTGCAGCATGATAAGCATCAGTTTCAATACATTTTGTACCTGTTCCTGAGGGAATTCGACAGGTGCAAAATACACAACTTCCTGACCCAAGCTGCAAAGCTGTACAACCTGCAATCTGAGACATGTTCCAGGGGTCAATGACCAGCAGCCAGGACCATCTTATTAAGGTATGTGAACTGCTTGTAGTATTAGTCAATTGAAGCCTCAATGCCATATCTATGACATCATCACACCATACCAATGTGACAAGGACATCATTAAAATTGAAAAGCAAGCACAACCACCAAAAAATGAGTGGTTGCATCTTCCAAATCACTTTCGTACATTGTATTCCGAAGAAGAAGAGA
Source organism: Ashinkailepas kermadecensis (assembly GCA_034440615.1). NCBI lineage: Eukaryota > Metazoa > Arthropoda > Thecostraca > Neolepadidae > Ashinkailepas > Ashinkailepas kermadecensis. Next base: position 18,662 of record JAOTOM010003898.1, on the reverse strand, counting down.
TCCAAAAAGTCCAAAAACACCTGTTATCAAAAATTAACCCAGGTCATAGGCTTTTGAAAATTATTGGGACAGTACAACACGTGAAGGCAGTGGGGGAAACCCAAATGGATTGGGGGCATATCATACCTACCACATAGTATTCCATGTTAAAAATTGAAATAATCAGAAGGGCACCGACAACACCAGATAGCAAGTGCCCTGCAAAAAAACATACAAAGCTACCTAGGTATCTAAAGTGCTGCCACTGCACAATTCATATCAAGCACAAAATGTCCAATGCCATCAACTCGGTTACACCAACATGGTTATGTCGGTCTCAGTATATATGAAGATCTAGGTAAATTTTTTGATTTTTTAAAATCTTTTTTAATTTTTTACTTTTTTTTCTGAGATTTTTTCCTGAGAAACTTTCCAAGAACAGAGAAACCTTAGTGCCATCATACCGCTATATATTCACCCCAGCTCCATTGTTTATAGTGATTGCTGGGCTGCATACCAAACACTGAGTGAAGGATATGTGCACCAGACAGTGAATCACAGGAACAATCACATGGATCTGTCAGACAGCCCTGTCCACATCCAAAACATCAAGCAGCTCTGGTGAGATGTAAGAGATGGGTATGGCGACCAGGCATAAAAGCCAAGTACTTGGGGCAATATCTTGGACAGGATGTGTTTTTTAAGGAATTTCACGGCTGTAAAATTAATAATCTTCATATTCAAGCATCGAAGCTTTATAAGCCATAATCCCAGTGACACTGAGGAAGAAACATACAAGCCACAGCCCGGACCATCACATTGAAGTATGTGAATGTACCACATATGTACTGCATCATGCCTATGATGTAACCAAATTGTTTAACATTAACATTACCCACCAAAACAACCAACAACCAACCAAAACATTATCAACTGTCACTGACTTAGAAGTAACCATTTGAGATGATAATTTTTTGGTATTTCTTTCTTAAAAGGTGTTCTGGGAATTTTTCGATTTTTTTTCCTGGAATACTAGGTTTATGAACGTGATTCCGAAGATGCGATCATTCGTTTTCTCCATAAATGTTTACTTCTCGGTTAATCTTAGCAATTTCTATAATGCGGCATATATGCTACACCACTGTTCTTTGTTGCAGAATTTATAAATCCCTCACCTGGCATTTCTCAGACGTGATTAAAGGGATATTCAACACTTCACGCAGTTGATTATACACTTTTTCACGTCGAAAATGCTTAACTTCCGCCTCTTTGCCACATAGATGACGCACCAGTACTACCCGACCAGAACGCCAAAAGAAGCTAAGCGGACAGCGCGGCTTGTCGCCGTGACGTACGGATGACGTCACGATAAATATTACGGTTGTTTTTAAATTATAATATATGAGTTTGTATTAGCTTAGATAAGAATGGATTGTATTATGTTACGTTATGTTAGGTTAGGTTTTCCTATTTAATTATTAATTATCATACTATTTGTTGGAAGTCGTGAGGATAGACGAGACCAGGGTCGCAGGGGTCACTTTGAGGTCAACAGTTCAAAAATGGCTTCGGTGTGTGTAGGTTGTGATCCAGTGCCATATGATATAATCAAACTTTGCTATAAGGACAACCAAGCGACCTTAGACGCCACGGAGTTCTTCCCGCTGGAGTTGTCTGCTCTAAGTGTTCCAAGGCCTGCAGGTTGCAGGAGAGTAGGCATCGGTGGGAGAGTAGGCATCAGTGGGAGGCAGTACCTGGGGCGCTACCTCTTCCTCAAGGAGTTCGCGGGCCGTGCAACCCATAACTTTTTGATTGGGGTGCCAAACTGTACAAGCCTCAATCCGAAAAACGTATTCCGGCACTCGACGAGCCTCAGCCGGGACCATCTCATTAAGGTATGTGAACGTTTGTAGCGTTAGCCAATTGAAGCCTCAGTCCCATGCCTATGACGTCATCATACCGTACCGACGTGACTATGACGTCATCATTCAAATTGAAAAGGAAGCATTTACGGAGAAAACGAGTGATCGCATCTTCTGAATCACGTTCATAAACATGATATTCCGAGAAAAAAATCCATAGATTCCCAAAACACCGTAAAGAGAAAAGTAAAATGTAGGAATAAATTATGGTTCAATAGAAATTGCATAATTAAAAGAAAGGAATACATTGCACATAAAAATAACATAGAAAAATCTGGGCATCCTCAAAGCAAGTCTATACTGGCCAACCATGCAAAGGGGTACAAGAAGTTTATTGTATCTGCAAAGAAGAAATACTTAATTGATGTGAACAAAAAGCTTAGTAGCCTGAAGTCATCTCACCCAAGGGAATATTGGAAGACATTAAAAGAGGCAGTAAATAAAAACAGACTGAAAATAGTATTCCTCTCAATGAATTTAAGCAGCACTTTGAGAAAATGAACTATTGCAAGGATAATGAACTGGGCCAACAGTGTTCCACCAAACTGGGGAGTATATCCAATGACTTTATAAATGAAGAATTTACCTTTCAGGAAGTGAAGATTCAGATTGGCAAATCTAAAAATAACAAAGCATGTGGAGTAGACAACATATACAATGAATTCTTGAAAAACTGCCCACAAATGCTGATTGAAGGTATCACAGAGCTTTTTTATATAATTCTTGAATCGGGAATAGTTCCAACAGACTAGGGAACAGGAATAATCTTGCCAATTTTCAAAAATAAGGGTTCCCACAATGACCCAGATAATTACAGGGGCATCACACTCTTAAGTTGTTTAGGAAAACTCTTCACTGCTTTACTTAATGAAAGACTGACATCATTCTTGGAATCCACGGGCACTATGGGTGATGAGCAGGCTGGTTTCAGAGCGGGTTACTCAACTTTAGATCACACATTTGTGTTGCATAATATCACACAGTTATATAGCCAACACAACAAACGACTGTATTGTGCATTTATTTATTATAAAAAGGCATTTGATTTGGTTGGTAGATGCTCTCTATGGTCGAAACTTATCTCTGTAGGAATTAATGGAAAGATACTCAGAGTAATTTATAACATTTACAGCAATGCCAAATCCTGTGTAAGGGTCAATAACTCATGCTCAGAATATTTTGCAGGTCACACTGGGGTTACACAGGGGGAAAATCTATCACCACTCTTATTTGCAATCTACCTTAATGACTTTGAGACAAGTATCAGCAAGAAATACAAAGGTTTGCCATTCCTTAATAAACTTATCAGCAAAAATTTAAGTGACGAGGATGTGGAATATTTCATTAGAATCACCACCCTTCTCTATGCTGATGATACAATCATCTTAGCTGAAACACCAGAAGAACTGCAGAAAGCACTTGATGAAGTATATGAATATTGTAAACTTTGGAAACTCACGGTAAACACATCAAAGACAAAAATCATGGTTTTCTCTAAGGGCAGGGTCAGGAAGATACAACCAATTAAATTTGGTCATGGCAGTCTTGAAGCAGTCCCAGAGTATGTTTATTTAGGTACTCTGTTCTCTAATGGGTCTATGAAACCAGCTGTTCTGCGGCAGAGGAACCAAGCATGCAGAGCACTATTTAAACTTCACACGATGGCATTATCCCTAAACTTACCACTTCACTCACAGTGTGAGTTGTTGGATCGACTAGTTTATCCAGTACTACTTTATGGATGTGAAATCTGGGGTCTAAAATACATTGAGCTCATTGAAAAATTTCATTGTAAATTCCTAAAGCATGTTTTAAAGATCAGTAAGTACTCAGCAAATTGTATGGCTTATGGGGAACTAGGAATCCACAAACTACAGTTGACAGTGCAGAAACGTCTGCTTAACTTCTGGTTGTGCATAAAAACAACAAAAGACAAAAATTATCATCTATATTATATATGCTGCTTAGGGTGTTTCAGAAATGTTGAAGTGTGATAATTTTATCAGCACGGGTTTGCCCGAGCACCTTCCTAGAAAAACACTTTTGCAAAGTTTGGCGAAATCGGATCATGTTTAGGGGTCGCACACTTTGCCTTCTGTGTTGTTCCGGGGAGTGGGGGGAGTTGAGATTCCCCTCTATATCCTGATTTCCTTCTTTCTCTTTTTCAGGTCATGCCAACACACGAAGTAAGAACCTCCGTGGCTCTTGGACAAGTCTGGCCGAATCCTGGGACCCCGCCTGCCCTCCCGAGAAGAGGTCCTCCTGGTCTTCCTCCACCACCATCAGGTGCCCGGAAACCCTCCGAGGCTGCCAAAGCATCTCTCAAAGCGCACCAAGTATGGGAGAAGGCAAACCTCCGTGAAGGCGAGCATGTGATTCGTCGCAACATCAAGAGCCTGCACACCGAGTTCACGAGCCCAAGAAAGAGCAGAACCGGACGACACCGGCCGCTGTGACGAAGAGGAAATTGGAGGAGACCGCAAGATCTCTTCGACATGCGAGTGGAAAGATTACAGAGATGGGCACTGTTCGGAAGAAGACTGGCTTTCCTGGAGCTCCAATGGGAGGACCGACAGTCCTCTTCAATGAGCAGTGTGGACAAGGCTCATGCGGCCGCTGTCGCCAAGAAGACAGAGAAGGAAAAGAAAGTGGAGATGAGGAAGAAGAAGCAAGCGAAGGAAGTGGATGAGATGTTCGAAAAGTTTGACTTGGAGTCTTCCTCCTCAGCGTCATCCACTTCAATCTCGGACGACGACGACTGCAAGGAGGTCCCTCTCCAAACAAGACCCACGGAGGAGTGTTCCCTCCAAGAATCAGAATCCAATGACTCCAGCCTGACAACACCTGGGACCGGGAGAACTTGTCCAGCAGGCAAGCAGCGGCATCCTTGTCACTGCAGCCTCAGCCCGGGGCACGATGTCTTGGAGATTGCAGCCTCAGCCTCTACAGTGCATCGGAGAGGAGAAAGCATCGGGAAACCGAAGCAAGGCACCTGGAGGAAGAAGCCCCGAAGTCCCCTCCCATTGTTCTCCACTGGGATGGGAAACTAATTCCAAGTGCGGCCTCATCTCGGATTTTGGAGGAGAGAATCGCTGTTGTTCTGACTGGAGCCAACTCGAGGAGCTCGGAGTGCCTGTTTCTGTTGATGGGACTGGGAAAGAAGTGGCAGCTGCCGTCCTGAAGCTGCGGGACCCAGAGAAGATAGCGGCCATGATCATCGCCCTCTCCTTGACACAACTGCTTCCAATAGTGGCATGATCAGCGGAGCCTGCATCAATATTGAAAAGGCCCTTGGGAGACCCCTCTTGGCTTGCATGTAGGCATCACATCTACAAGCTGCTGCAAGGACACCTACAAACTTCTCTTGGACACCACCGGGCCCGATATCCCGCTTTTCAAGAGGTTCCAAGACAGGTGGGACTCGGACAAGGCTTCCTTCAGCACCATCAATGAGGATGAGCCCTTGGATACATGGAGTGAGTCCCAGAGGATCCAGATGGTCGTGTTCCTGGAGCGGGTCATCAGGGATGGAGTACATCCAAGAGAGGACTACTGCGAACTTCCCAGCTCTCTTCTCTACCTTGGAGGATGGAAGGAAAGCGCCTCGTTCAGGGCCCCAGGAGCGTACCACCAAGCGAGGTGGATGACAAAAGCCATCTACATTCTCAAGCTGGTCCTGTTCCACAAGCAACTTGAGCTGACGAGGGCTGAGGAACGGGGGTCCATCGCCTGGCCAAGTTTGTCAGTCTCCTGTACGTCAAGTTCTGGCATGAGGCACCCATCGCACAATGGGCCCCAAAGAAGACCTGGACCTCCGCAAACCCTCCCCCTCTTCCCGGATGAAGACCTGGGTTCAAGAGCAGAGAAGGCTCTCCGGAGGCACCTCTGGTACCTGACAGAGCAAGGGGTGGCTTTAGCCTTTTTTGATGAAAGGATGTCTGCCACTGACCAGACTGTCATGATCAACAACTTGAGCCGCCCAGCCACTCCCAAGGGACTCAAACGGATTGAGGGGAAGACGCGCACCACCTTCCCAGGGGGACTTCCAGGACTCGTCACCACGAGGACTCTGGAGACTCTTGGTCTCCTGGCGGGGAAGAAGGCCAACCTCCAAAACGTGGAAGATATCCTGGAAGACCCCGGAACACGGGAAACCGTCCGTGGCCTGCAGGTGGTCAATGATGCTGCTGAGAGGGGCGTTGCCCTGATCCAAAAGTTTCAGGCCCGCAGCAAAGACGAGGATCAAAAGCAATTCCTCCTGAAGGTGGTTCAACACGACCGAAGAACCGTGAAGCGAACGAAAAGTGGATTAATCTCCAAGTTCAATGCGTAATACTGTATCACCCATCAATGCCTCCTCAAATTGGTTGTTTTCGTTCATTTTTGTATCAAATTTTGTTTCATTTTCAAGTGAATATCAGTCGTGCGCACTTTTCCGTTTTTTCGAAATATTGAAAGTGGTCAATCTGTGCGACCAGTAAATATTGATGAATCGCTCTAGTTTTTTGCACACAGTCGTTGGTCATATGGAACTAGGGGAAACCCGTGCTGACCCTTTTCAAAAACTTTCAGTTTTACTCCATGTGAGATGAAACGCCCTAATGCTGCTATACAAGTTGAATGACAGACAGGGATTTAGATGCGATTGGATAGATGATGTAAAATGGACGCTTCATTCAACAGGATTCAGCAATCACTGGATTGAAGGCAAGACCCATCAAAACAGGTTCATGAAGGCCATTGACTGCAGACTGAAAGACATAGATATGCAACAATGGTCAGCCGAGTTGGATAACAACAGTTTATGTACCAAGTATCAACTAATGAAAAAGTTACTCCAGTTTGAACCATATCTAAAACAACTTGACACTAAGCTCCGCTGTAATATTTAACGGTCGCTCAGTGGTTAAGATCAGTGGAAGGAGGGGTCATGCTCTGAAGCTGGAAAAACCACGTCACCGCTTGTTCCAACGAAACCAATTCTTCCCTGCAAGAGTCGTGGAGAGGTGGAATAAGTTACCCGCAAAAGTGGTGAATAGTCCAACCATCAACGCCTTTAAAAACCGGTACAAGCACTGTTCTAACTGAGGGGAGGCAGCACCTTATGAGCGTTAGCTCCTTAGCCTCTCTATTTATCAACTACGGTGAGCATCAACTACGGTGAGCATCAGCGCACGGTATGGCGGAGGTACGGGGTTCGATTTCTTGCGGTACCCGACCTTCCTGCCAGTGTGAAAGGCAGGCGACGCCATATCTATTGATACATGACCTCAGCTGCTGAGTACATCGTAAAGCCACAACCGCCAACTTACCTACACCAACGCGCCATATACACTTACATACAGACAAATTCAGAGACCGCAAACGCCCAGGCTATCTTTAGATATATGCAAGGATGAGGACTGCGGAGCTCTATAGACATCACGCGCAGTCCCCTCCATAGTGGACCTTACCAGGAACTCCACAAGAACGGTACCTTCCACGCAGTCGAAGAGCAGCAAATGGCGCTTCCCGCGCGGGAGCACACGTGGTTAGCACGGGTCAGCACTCAAGATAACTAGAGACAACAGGTACTCCCGGGGCCCTCCAATATCGTTTGCCAACCGGTGTCGTCACATGGGCTGGACCGTAGGCGCTCCAGCCAACTTCCGTGTTTTCCACACGACATTTCCGATTCTAAATACCATCAAAATGGTACAAAATCGGGTTCACTGGAAAGCATGAAGAATATTTTCCACGAATATGAGCCTTATTTTTACCTAACACTAGGACTTCTTGCTTGTACGCGCGCTAACTGCATTCATGTCGAGCGCCGCAGGAATCGCGCAGTTCCACTGGTAGTAGCAGTATGATGAGACAGGCCAACTGAAGATCATGGCTGGGAAGGAGAGGTAGGATCTCTTACTTACTATGTAGCAAGTAAGATATAACTATTGCAACATAGTTGCTCCCCACTCGGTGTAGGGGCGTACACAAGGTTCGGGGCACTGGGGGCTTGTGCATCCCATGGGTAATGTGGTACCCCTCCGGCCAGGAAAAAGGCGCCTACATTATATTTCGGCTACCGGCGGAGGTACCGAGACTGGTTGGGATGTCACGCCATTATCACCCGTTTGCAGATACGGAACCTACAGCTGGTTTTCAGGATTGTTTTCCATTTTGCATTAATATGCATCTACACCAGGGGTGTTCTTTGATATATTTTTTTAGGGGCAAATGCCCCCTCGGTGTTGACTCTGTCCCCCAATAATTTAGACTTTAAACATGGGGCGATGGAACATACGTGCGATCGATGTGGCGCTTCCCATTGACTTGGATATATATTCATTTATTTATAGGTATATATGTATTTGTATGTATTTATATATATATATATAATATATATATATATATATTTGTATTTGTATGTATTTATATATATATATATATATATATATAAATATATATATATATATATATATATATATATATATATGTGTGTGTGTGATATATATATATATATATATATATATATATATATATATATATATATATATATATATGTATGTATGTATATATATATAAATATATATAAATATATATATATATGCATATATATATATATGTATATATATATATATATATATATATATGAACATCTAAAATATAAGACAACTGTATATATATATATATATATATATATATATATATATATATATATTGGCCATTTCCGATGATGTAATGGAAATATATGAAAACCCGAATGATATATCAATATATGATTTTATTGTCGCCCATTTCGGAAGCATTTGAGCGGGAGGAAGAGGTTTGAAATCCATTAACTTCGGAATGATGGTGATAGGTTTGACGCCTTGCAGAGCCAAATTAAGCTGTTCTTACTCATCTTCGCATAAAATACTAATGAGTACTTATGAAAAATACTGGTCCAAATCCGGCGACTATTTGTATGAGTGTTGTTTGAGCCACCTCGAAGTCCGTTTGCCCCCACATGCAAATACTAAGTAGGCCACTGTCCACGCTACTCTGTCTGGGATGTGTGAACTTTGAGCCTTAATCACTGAAAGGGGAATTATACCTCCAATGTAAAATCCAGGCCATGAAATGTAGGTGATTCTGTTGTTGGCGAAGGTGGTGTGAACAATAGAAGCAGTTCCTCTCGCAATCTCAAAACACTGCAGCTTAAGGCTGTGGATTCCTTGGTTTTTCAAGCAAACATTTGGAAACGTCTGAATAAACAGCTTGACTTTTCTCCTGCACTAGCCTTGAAAGCCTGTCGATAGCATTGACCATGAGTGTATCCAAGAGTGAGGCCACAAGGTGACTACCCCCCCCCCCCCCCCCCCCTGAACTGATGAAACTTCAATTGAAAATGACCTGAAATTGAATGTCCAGGATACTGAGGCTTATAACATTGGTATGAATACACACAGACATGTGTCAGCCCCCTTTCCACACCATTTTGGAATAAGAGAAGACCACAAATATAATTAATGCTGTTCTCCAACAGGTATTCCTACCAAATACTGAAATTATTTGTTATCTCGGGAAAAAATGCACCTTACTTGTCATAGAAGAGGTGGCTTAATGCTTTATTCCTCCTTTTAGGCATGCATGGCCACAAATCCTCTTTTTTAATAGCATCTTTTGCACTGCAGTTGGTCCAATGTTTATCCCAAGTGCACTCGGTGTGCCTTTTCCTTTAGGAGTCATAGGTCTCTGTGAGCCAGCTGATGCACACAGTGCACCTCAAATTGCTAAGATTTACAGTCTAGGATGTAACCATGCAGATGGAATGTTCCAATGCATATGCACTCCAGTAAGCAAATTACATGAATTATGCATGTGTAGTCGCTGGGTCCGAATTGCAAACACGTGTGACAGCTTTCAAGTCGAACCCGCCCGGGCGTACCGCACGTCCGGTCACCGTCAGCTTTATTCTCACACTCTCGCGGCCGGGGATCTTTTGGCGCGAAAGCAACAAGCCAATCGGAATGCACGCCTCGCCTTGGCGACGCGCGGGACCATGACGTCACCCGTCTACACACTATAAACCTTGAAAAAAAGGAGTGCACACGCACTCAACGCACATGACCTAGACATGACACCGGAGCGAAATGGCACACGATGTATCGCCACGCTGTTCGAACTATCGTCACAAGTGGTCGTCAGCAGCATGGCAACGGGTTTATCCGCAACACAAAGACTGATGTCACGACTGCGCAAGACCGTCGCAAGTCTTAATAGGGTACGCACTAGATTTCAGCACAAGGCATCTAGCACTCGCCATAGGCGCCCAAACGACTGAAGCGTTCCACAATCCGCACAGACATTACACAGTTTCACAATGTGGTGTAGACCCGAAACAAACCGCCCATCCACTAACGCATCCCCGGCGGGATCCTCATTTCCGCCCAACGCTAGTTATAACAATTGGTACACTAGCATCTTATTCTAACATCGCGCAACCTCACATCATACACGCGTTTACACTGTAACTAACGACTATTCTAACAACTGTAAGACGGCTTACATTTTTTATACGGAGTTTCATGCGGATTCCATGCGGCCCGACTACACGAGAAATCCAGCCGCCGCGACCGGAAACCCGTGGCAGGTGCGGAGAAATTTGCGAAAAGCCAGCGCAAACACGAAGCCTACTCGTCGCCGAAACGTCCTCGGATCAACATGCAGTCACTTCGTGCCGGTGCACAACAGCAAACAGTGACTTCCGCCTAGCTACGGGGTATCAGCCTGATCCAGTAACCTGGAAACAGCAGCCGCTCTGGACAGCCGGAAACCGCCAACCGCCAATCAGCGGCCGGCAGTCACCAGTCACCAGTCACCAGCGTCACCAGCCGGCACCATCAGCCACCAGCCAGGCCACGGGGCACAAAGAACCTGACGTGTGTTGTCTGATAACAGGGGCGGGCCATTTATAAGCGCCACCCCGAGGAAGTCGAGACACATCACCCAAGGCAGTCGTCGCAGAGAGACCACCCAAGGCAGTCGTCGGAGGCGGACACCACCCGAGGTAGCCGCCGGAGGCGGACCACCCACGGCTGCGACGGAGGAGATACATTCGACGGAATCGCCGAGAAGCTCGCACATCCAACGGAATCGTTCGGGAGTCGCTCGCGAGCTGAGTGGAATGATTGTGGGGAAACGGTGAACTTCGCTCGCGTTCGATCGACACGGTCACCCCTGCCAGACAGCGATAACGAAGCTGACAGCGCGGCATGTGAGTGAACTGGAGCAAGGAGTGGCAATGTATCCCGTGAACCATCATGCCCAAAATGTGACCCGTCCGTCACCGGTCGTTTTGCATATGTGTGATGGCCCCAGCCAGCGGTGGGATATGGGTAGCCGTCTGCCCCGGGAAGGGTAAAAATGGAGGAGCGAATTGTGGCAAATAAGGTTCTTATGGGGCATAGTTTTCAGGGTTGGAGGGGGATACCTGAATGCTATATCGTTTGGACATTCATGGTGTTTAAGGTTGGTTTGGATGATACACGAATGTTTTACTATACATGAATGCTTATACTTTGAATGGAAGGAAAAGAATACATAACCACGCACACACATAACTAATAAGAGTTTAAGTGACTGAGGAACCACTGATTCCGGGAAGACGTTAGTGAAGAGGGCATTTCTTCTGGCTCACTGCAGTCAAATAAACCCCCTTCTTTCCATGGGAGAATGAAGGTAACGTAGATCCGCTGGGACCCCACGTTACTCAGCGGATAAGATGTGCAAACAGACAAGGTGGGAATACCTCTTTCCCCACTGTCGCTCTGCCCCTTCTGTTCTCCGTCTTTCTCTCTTTCTCTCTCTTTTCTCTCTTTATCTCTCTTCTCTCTCTCTCTCTCTCTCTCTCTCTCTCTCTCTCTCTCTCTCTCTCTCTCTCTCTCTCTCTCTCTCTCTCTCTGTCTCTCTCTGTCTCTCTCTCTCTCTCTCTCTGTCTCTCTCTCTCTCTCTCTCTCTCTCTCTGTCTCTCTCTCTCTCTCTCTGTCTCTCTCTGTCTCTCTCTCTCTCTCTCTGTCTCTCTCTGTCTCTCTCTCTCTCTCTCTCGGTCTCTCTGTCTCTCTCTCGGTCTCTCTCTCTCTCTCTCGTCTCTCGGTCTCTCGGTCTCTCTCTCTCTCTCGGTCTCTCGGTCTCTCGGTCTCTCGTCTGTCTCTCTCTGGTCTCTCGGTCTCTCGGTCTCTCGGTCTCTCGGTCTCTCGGTCTCTCGGTCTCTCGGTCTCTCTCTCTCGGTCTCTCGGTCTCTCGGTCTCTCTCTGTCTCTCGGTCTCTCGGTCTCTCGGTCTCTCGGTCTCTCGGTCTCTCGGTCTCTCGGTCTCTCGGTCTCTCGGTCTCTCGGTCTCTCTGTCTCTCTCTGTCTCTCGGTCTCTCTGGTCTCTCGTCTCTCGGTCTCTCGGTCTCTCGGTCTCTCGGTCTCTCTCTCTCTCTCTCTCTCTCTCTCTCTCGTCTCTCGTCTCTCTCTCTCTCTCTCTCTCTCTCTCTCTCTCTCTCTCTCTCTCTCTCTCTCTCTCTCTCTCTCTCTCTCTCTCTCTCTCTCTCTCTCTCTCTCTCTCTCTCTCTCTCTCTCTCTCTCTCTCTCTCTCTCTCTCTCTCTCTCTCCCCCTCTCTCCCGCTCGCCCCAGAATCAAACGTCAACACCTGTTCCCCAGCACACAGGCAGCCGAGCGGTCGGTGCCACCAAGCCAAGGGTTCATTAACCCTTGTGGAGGGAACAGACCATTACCGTTAACCCGAATAGTCAGTAGTGAACGGGAGTATCTCATGATATGGACATTTTGTTTATCAGAGATCTGCCGTTCCAGTGCGTTTACCTGCAAAGACATTGTAATTTGGATCATATTCCGCCAGACAATGGGTTTGGTTCCGGCGGGTTTATGAGGGTCTTGATGTTACCCTTGACTGAACGTACAAGAGTAACCGCCCAAGATTCGTTCATGCTACATGTCGAGTAACTTAGAATAAGTACGGGTATGTCTCTCTCTCTCTCACTCTCTCTCACTCTCTCTACCTCGCTCTCCACTCACACGCCAAACACCTGCTCCCCAAATCAACGTGTCGCCCGGCCGAAGGCGTCGAGTCGAGGGTTCTTGACCTTGGAAGTGCTGCGGCAAATACTTTCCGGACACTGGGTCACTAAACCATCGCACCACGTGTCTACGAGACTTCCACCTGCTTTGAATGGTGCGGGTAATAGTACCGAACAACTGAACCCAGGAAGCTGATTACATATGGAACCGGGGATAACATTTGGAAAGGAATGAATGGACTTGAGACTCAAGTTAATTATAGAGGACCCTGTGGTCCGTGGTGTGCATTATATGTCACGCCGAGCTATGCTGGAGACCAGACTCGTACAAGTAAATTGTTGTAGGGGGAAATGTCACAAAGCAGTCACGATGGGAAATAACGTTACCGTGAAATCGCTGGAAACTCGCCCTCAGGCTTTGTACTTATCAGCGCATGTATTACCCTTGAATGCCGCGGGCCTGGTAAACACTCGGAGGTCCAAAAGTCTTAAGTTGATGCCGTTGAGGAACGAATAGTACACTGACCATTAAGTGGCCAAACGTACTAGGTGCGAATGAGGGATTTAGCAGGGAATTAATTCCGGGTTCGTCCGTTACTTAATGTAAAGCTAGCCGGAAAGACAGGACAGGACGAACCTGACTACCGTCTGTGACGGAAAAACGTGAGACGACTTACGCAATTAGCGAGGAGACGGCCTGTAAGCCGCCCTTCCACGGGCGATAACTTCCATGGGCCCAAACGTGAGCCTCCGCCCTCTTCTCTTCGGAGGAGACGGAGGAGGGCTGATAGAAGACGGGGAAAATGACGAAACACTGTTGGTTGAACCCCTGGGAAAGCGTGCCGGAAAGACTGGATATTCACAAGGCAGCTGGTTCACTTGAGAAATTCTAGGCCGCAAAAACCCTCCGGCCTGGTGATCCCAGAGCGTGGAAGGGCATCCCGAGGGTGGTCAGATCCATCGGGATCCATGGTTAAGCTCGCAGGCAGCGGCAACCAATTTTGGGTCGGGATGAATCTGTGCGCACAGTTAGGTAAAAGCCAAAAACGGCTAGGTCGGTATTCATTTCCCGTCTCAGCTATTCCAGCAGGCCTGGGCCTCTCGATTACGGCACAGACAGGGGAGATGAAGTTTGGCGTTCCGTAAGCCCCCAAGGATAGGACAGGCAGGGGATTTGAGGGTCTCCCGACCATGACCCCGGGCAGGATAGGTTAGAAAGACGATAGGGGGCCATCCCGACCGATTTGTGGCCCAGGACCACCTGTGGGGGTGCCCGCCGATTGCAAGTTAGAGCAATACAAGGTCTGGGAAGGCATTTGACTCATTTAAGCGTAGGTGTGTCGGCCGTTATTACTCAAGCCCAGCATAAGACCATCAGAACTAACGGAATATCGCAGCCCAGTGTCATCGAGCCTTGAAGGCAGTAAAGTAATAGTATATAATTCACAACCAACAGTGTCGCGTCAGCCGGTCACAGTTGTGGGCATAAGCACGGGTAATTCACATTTAACTTTGGGCTAGAAAGCCCTAAGCAACGGTCTGAGGAAGTAAGACTCGCTGAATGCGCACATACCACTGGAAGGGAAATCGCGGGCCAAACATTTACATGTGTCATTAATGGAGCGAACGTTCGGAATGAATGGGAATGCATGTGAGTGTACATGACCTAGCTAAGGGTACTTAAGGACCAGTGGGGGCTGTTTGGGGCCCGATGTGTGCATGCAGCTGTCAGAAACCCATCGTTGTCAAAATTTTACCCAGGATAATTACCTAGGCCCTCAATTTGTCAGTCCGGTGACCCGTGGGAGCATGCAAATGGATGTCATGGAGGGAAACAAGCGGGGACTTTAACACTTAAGAGGGCCCCGAAGCTGGACGAGGCCCGGTGACGGACACATTTCCAACTCCAATGTCCGTCCATTACTCTTATGACCCCTCCTAGGTCTCTCCAACCATGCGGCTCCTCTATCCCTGGCGCCACGACCAAGCCAGGCTCACTCACGGATGGAAGTGGTGAAGTGAGAAGATTTGACCTCGCTAAATATAAATTTGTGTTAGGATAACGAGTCACGGGGCGCCGACAAGATGACAATACGACGAAGACAAGATGGTATGGCACGCTCAGACTGCATCTACTACAGCGAGGACTCGCGGGTCACCGCTCGCTGTGGGCCGCCCCGGTTAGGGGCCGGCGGCACGCCGGAAGCGGGATCGGCGCGGGCCAGGGGAACCGCCCGGCGCCCGTGAGCGTAGTAAAACATGGCCGCCGGCCGGCGGCCGTGCGGAAACACCTGTCACATGGTCGCTTCGACGTCAACACCACCGCAGTGGAGCGAAGACTACTACTACAACTCAGACTCGAGACGACTGCAAGACAGACCAACCACTCCAAACTCTAACTGAGACTAAACTGACACGGAGGACCAACCACAAACCCCCTTACCAACCCCCCTCCTACCTACCCCTCCCCTACCAACTCCCCCCCCCAACCACCACCCCTACCTACCCCCATAAATTCCTACCCCTCCCCCATCCATCCCCCCACACCGACCCCGCCCCCGACCTCGCCGCCCTACACGACACCCAACCAGGAGCTCGCTTAACCCGACTCGATCGTCGCAACACAGTTGGCGGTACACTCGGGGGAAGTCCAGGCCCGGGGTCACCTGTCTCTGACCCCACTCCCTCCACGGATGGGACAACATCAGGGCTTTCTATTCCTAAGCTAACCGTAGTGCCCGTCAACGCCGATTCTCTCCTGACAGCGGGGCACCCATCCCCTTCTTCCCTCTGAACGGAAGTTGCTTGGGTGGGACCCAGATCGCCGCTGTTACTGTCGTCACCACCAGCCGCTAACGAATCCGCGCCGAGATCCCCACTTTCCCCAACGACGCGAGTTCCGAGAGCGGTGCTTCCGGAGGAAGGATGTGAACCCCCTTCGCCTCCAGATTCCAGCACGCCAGGTCGGAATATGCCACATCGAACGGGTGGTGCCCAACCCCGAACGCCGGGGCGAGCGGCTCACCGACGCCCTGCCTCTCATCATCCACACTCAAGCCACGTCCTGCTGGTGTGTCTGTTACACCAGCTGCACATCCAGGCACTGCATCCCTGGTCACCTGAGCGGTCGTTGGTTGCAGTCTGTTATGATGCACAAGAATCGTCTTTCCGCTCCCGTGCAGACGTATCCGATAATTTACATCACCCACTCGGCTTAGGACTGTTGCCGGCTTCCAGGGGCGGACAAACTTATAATACTGACCTCTGGACACGACACTCTTATACAACAGGACCTGATCACCAGCCTGAAAGGTATGCTCGCTCAGCTTCTTTTTGTAGGCTCTCTTGTTGCGCGCGTGTCGCCTATTCGGCGCAGCGATCCCAAACTCTCTCGCTTTGCGCAGACTGGTACACAGGTTGTCCACGTACTCGGACACCGTCCGAGATTTAGCCACCGTAGGCGCGTGCAGATTCGGTTCCGCTGGGAGCCGGGGCTCTCGAGCGAACATGAGAAAGTAGGGCGAATAGCCGAGCGACGAATGCACCTGGGACCGATACCCGAGCATCAACAGCGGCAGATGAACATCCCATTCCGAATGATTGTAATCTAGATATCTCGCCAACATCGTGATGATAGATATGAGGTATGGATACATATGAGGAACCAGAAAAAAACGAGAGAAATCACAAAAAAAGGTCATAGAAGAGAAACTTGGAGTGAAACTGAAAGGCTCAATCTCAGCATGCCACCGTCTGAGACAAAATAAGAGAGTGTTGGCAAAATTTCAGGACCTTGATGACAGGAGTGCTGTTTACGACTCAAAATTCAATCAGAAAGGTGACTACAAAACAAAAATCATAGTGCATGAAAATTTAACAGCAAAACGTGCAAAACAAATGCAAGTGCTAGGCGACTTATGGGACAAAGGTCTCATAATCAACTACCACACCAAAAATGGAAAAATAATGGCACGTAAGAGCAAGGAACAGAGGTATGTCCACATACATCACAATATGGCACAGCAAGACATTATACAGGCTACTGAAAAGGCACCATCCAGGTCCACATCATACCACCAGTCCCAAAGATCCTTCAACAAAGAGGAAACACCTGGAGGAAGTAGAACATCGCAGAGGGTGGATCTAGAAGAGTATATGGTGCGCACAACCAGGAGTGGGGCCAGAGGTGGAAGGAATAGGGCATGGGGATCAACTGCAGAGCACTAAATGTGAAAGATAACATATGCATGCCACATTATGCAGATCTACTGTTGTTTGGACCACCAAAAAATGCTATTTTGATGAATATTTACATGGATATGCTTTGCATGGGTTCATATTCTGTGGGACCGAACATACATAGATGATGTAAGTGGCATGGTAGCTTTTCTGGATGACAGTTTTGGCTCACATGCTTTGAAATCTTTTAAGACACCCCTGGCTGTGCTCCCGCTCATACTGCCAATGTGCTATTGGTATGACGTGGGAGCATGGAGAGTGAATGTGAGTGTGAATGAAAGGTGAAGTCACAAGCTGACTTGCTTCAATGAAGCTTTTTAATCTGAGACACCAGGGGTGCCATGTGCAAAAACTCCTAAGCACTTGTGAAATTATGGAGATACTTACAAGAATGAGTTGTAAGTAAATACTAGCTAATACAGCTAGTGGCATATAGTATGCAATATATACAGAGAGAGAGTACGACAATGGTACCAACCCACCAAAGCTGACCATTAACAATACAATCATCTACCATGAAGAGGTCCTTCAGCGTGTATCCTCATTGTGTTTCCATGCAATAGTCTCCTTTTAGATATTGCACTATTAGTGGTCCACACAGCATCATTTGCAGGCCAAAAAAAAATCAGTATAGCATATGCACATTTATGAACTGGGAAATTGATTCATGCGCCCATGGTTATGGATGTGTGTGTAGGTATGTATGTGTATGCATGTATGTATACGTATGTGCATCTGGGTGTATGTGCATGCCTATTTACATCCATGTATGCAGTGGCATCCATGTTCACCTGGATGCAGATCCACCATCTGACTTGTTATGTTGACTGTGGGCTGGATTTCTTATCACACAACTAGATAGGTGGGTACCTACCTACCTACCTACCTACTAATACTTGTCCTTATCCTATTCCAGCATCTATTCGGTCCTCACATTACAATCTTATTGCATACATCCTACCATGCTTACATGATAGTTGCCTGAGTATGTGCCTACCTCCTACCTGTCTCGGTACCTGGGTGATCAGAAATATTACATATCTGTCATCAATAGCAAGTTCACTTATACATCTTAACCTTAACAGGTGACCACTTGCCCATCTACCTACCTAGGCAGGAAATCATTCATGAAATCACTTTTAGATACCATACAATTAAACAGGACATTTAGTATCAATACCTAGGGAATGCCTACTTTACTATTCAGTCAATCAATCACGACTATGAATGAGTATAAACAGCGCTCCTGCATACGACCTTGGAACACTCCATCAATGAAACTCCTTTTTGCTTACAGACATTGCGCATGTGTAACGACCATAAACCATATGGCGACAAAAGGGAAATAAATGTTTGTTGAATGTTTAAATGTTTGAATAAAAATTACACTGTGAAAACACATGTGACTCGGTACGCAACTGAAATGAAATTAATACCTAAATACAAATGTATAGACTGCAAAAACACATTGATTTACA